>OX104065.1:137950462-137965901 GCA_944474145.2 Dicrocoelium dendriticum | reverse complement strand
TTACAAGATGAGTAATTGACAGTAGCCACAAAGTAGACCAGTCCTAGTGTCTGTCTAGGGCATGCTGTATATCCTCAGAACCCCAGGAAAATGTACAACATTCCATAGCTTAAGGCCATCAGAAAACAACAGGGATAAGACTCAATGCTCTCCAGGGAGGTCGATTAAGTAGTTGGAGAACAGCAATGGTAAAGGACCGAGCCCTGTGGGACACCGCTAAGGCTTTCTTGCCTAAGGGATAAGCTGCGACACACACCTACACAATGCTCCCTTCCCTGCAAGAGCGCAGATACCCAGTGAGGGGTGCGGCCAGCTAGGCTGTGGGAGCTCAGCTTTTGTGATAGCCTCAAGTGCGGTACCTTATCACATGCTTTCGATAAGTCTAGGAAAAGCACATCCACTATGTGCTCATTGTTTATTGCATCGGCCCAAGCCTCACGAGCAACCAACAAATTCGTGAGACATGGAAACCCCTTCCGGAATCCGTGTTGTGCAATACTGAGTAGATTAAATCTATTCCGGTGACATTCCAACGAATCTCTCACCAGCTGTTCAAGCATATTGATCACGACGCCAGCCAGACTGACTGGCCTATAATCGGCTGACAGACTCTTGTCGCCATTTTTGAAGATAGGACAGATGACAGCCTCCTTCTATTCAGATGGTAATGTACGGCTGGCAAGTGACTTATGAAACACTATAATCAGCAGTCCACGTAGTTCCCCCGCCAACTCGTGCAGAAGCTTCGGGTGAGTTGAATCAGATCCATCTCCTTTGGAAGGGTTCAGTCCTTGCTACAGTTTAAGGACTTGCATTTCCACCACAGTAAGCTCAGCTAAATACGAACCCTCAGGTACTATGGGGATTCGTTCAACACCGGTCAACGCGGTCTCACGTACAATAGCCCCTGCATACTGCTCCCCAAGTACACAAGCGGTATCTGAGTCCGCATACGCACAATTTCCATCGACGCGCATCAAAGTTGTGCTTACCGAATTTGGACTACAGCGCCTCTTAACATAAACGAAGAACTTCTTCGGATTTTCCGAAGCTCCGTCAGCCAATTCTTTTTCCTACAACAGCCGCGCTTTCTTTAAATGTTGTTTGCACCTATTTTTAGCCTCCCTGTATCTATCATAGTTGCTAGTTGATGGAGCAGCACGGTACGACATACAACAACTAGGACACTTCTGGAACAGGTATTCGTTAGTGGTATCCATCCACGGCGGCCGCGCTCGTGTCTCCTTTCTCCTCGCAAGCGGGAGTTAGGGAAAAGCCACTTCCGTGAGATATGACTTAAGTTTATCCCAGGCCGCCTGAACCGTATCAACCACCGAGATTTCGCAACGCAATCCAGAAGCCTTGATACGCATTACCTGATAGTTAGCACATCAAATGTTTGGAAAGGGCTTAGCGTTGCTCTAGTGACGCCCGGTCAGAGTACACCTGTAGGCTAAACAAACATGATCAAGGACACCTAAGGGAGGACTGTAAGTGATGTTACCTACGAAGTCTGGTGACTTGGCAATAGCTACATCCAAAATAGACGGTAGTTGGACATCCATGTACCTAGTGGGGAGGTCCACGAACTGAGGCAACTGTACTTGTAGTGTGAGCTCAAGAAGGTCTGCACCGAAAGTACCTACCGCCGAGTTGCAGGCAAGGTCTGCCCAGCAAACGTCTGTTAGGTTGAAATCCACAATATCAATCACCCGTTTGCGGATTGGGAGCGAATAAAGTCCAGCATCTCTTTGGACGCACTCCCAGGGCTTCTATAAACAAGTACGACGGTAAGTTGAGCTGAGGAAGGGTTAAACACAACCGACCGAGCTTCGACAGTTTTATCCGCCCACCGAAACATGTAGGTACGTTAAACGTCCAGTCCACAGCTAACGTACAGCGCAACACCCCTGCCTTTTCGGCCAACGAAGAACGCACAGCTAAATAGTGCTTAGTCAGGCAGATGTACTTCACCGTCCGTCATGTCCCAAGAAAGCCACATTTCAAGAAGGTAAATATATCGGGCTGAGACCCATCTACAATCAGACCTATATAGCACATCCTATTACTTGGGCTGCGCACATTGCTTAGCACTACCTAAAGGTACTCGTAATGTCCAGCCCTGGGTCGTGCGCCACCATTAATGGCACTGTTAGGGCGGAAATAGACCGCCGGCTGACCACCCAAATATCCACCAACCCGAGACCTTGCTCACCGGCCGCTCGCCTGGTTTTGAGGTCCATAATGACCTCGTTAGCTTCAGCCTATCCGCTATTGGGAGGTCTGGCTGCAGGCTACTATTAGTACCCTTTAATTTGAAAGCAAACCACAACAGTTTATTGCGTTCCTCCTGGGTGGATAACACTATCCGGAGCCAGCGCGGTCGAGGGTTTTGGGCGTTAACTGGGACGTTACGCAATCTAGTTAGTTTCCTGATAATTTCTTTGCAGCAGCTGCGTAACCTCCTCCGCTTCCGTGACATAAGCTTTACGATGACGCCGCCGTATATCATACAAAGCGTGCCTTGTTAAACGAATGTTACATTGAAGACGCACAAAAGCACGCATCTTCCGCGTGTGACGAAACGTCTTCATTAAGTTCAGCACCACGCTTTTTTGATCCGCTGTTAGCCGCCGATTTTCGACATACAGCCAAGGCCTCCCACGAAAAAACTGTGCGAATGCCAAAGACAGGAGTTTCCAATCTCGTAACACTCCCCCTAAAAACAGGTGAGAAACGCGCACGGCAAATGTAACACCGGTACCTGTTAAAATATATTCATCAGGCGAATACGCAACACTTACCGCTTTCCAGAAACATTCGATCGCTAACTATGCACGCACAAAACTGAACATATAGGTACAGGCATCTTTCCGGTAGCATCTGTTTAGTCTCTAATTGGTAAGCTTTCGCAGTTTTAACGCCCCGACGAATGAACGATGTCGCCTTTTCTATCTGAAACAGTTTAAGATCCTCTTTCATCGATAAATAGTCTAAATATGGACCGTTGAAGATACGTCGGAATGCACAAGATTCATCCACCATGGCTGCTTTCGCTAGAAGCTGGAAAAGGATTAACCACCGTAGCCCATTTAAACCGTTCACTTTATTGATTTCTTATCCCCCTCAGCATATTAAAAACAAACATATCCTAAGAATAAATACACACATGCTTCAGAAGGCCCAAAACTTTCATTCATCAACCTAAAACCTTGTGTATAACGAGCACACTGTCAAAAGCGCATTGACCGCCATTGGTGGATCCGACTCTCCGAATCCGACGCTCTTGCTGACTTTTAGAGGTTATACTTTCATAGGACATTTTATGGACAGTGTATACAAGTGCCGTGCCAAAAAGTTGACTTTGTCGAATTTTCCTTGCTCCAAATAATTTTGGACCATGGTTTTCCCCGGATTTCATCGTACTATTTTGGGGCACTTACCAAATTCGTCCACATTTGTCGGTTTCAGCCTCTGGCTATATCCCTGTATTTTTGTGTTTTGTTGTCCGTTTCGCACCTTGTTTTAACCTTTCACTGTTACCGTTGACTGCCCTGCAGGTAACAATTTGTCGGTTGTACCTTTTGACTATATATACTGTTCGGTATCGCCAAGCGACGTCTTCTTGAGTGTTACGTCCCACTGAAGTCGCAGGGGCGAGAAAAGAGCATCAGAATCGTTTTCGGGAGAATAATTTATTGAATATTTGGCCTTAATCTTCCATGGCGTCCAAATGCTTGTCCTGTACGAAAGGTGTCATCACTCGTTCAAATGCAGTGCAGTGCACTGAATGTGATGGGCGGATGCACATGACCTGCTGCGGCATCTGTTCTGATTAATATTTGCTATTGCAGGGATTCAATTTGCCAGCAATTACTGCTTTTGCGACAACTGCCGTGCTTCACTGAATAGCAAGCGTCCTCTCGCCAACGTATCTGCGTTGTGTCTTGATTCTTCTTCTCCGACGAAACCTGACGCTATTCGTGACTCATCTGTTCTACCGTGCGCGCCATCACCATCTAACTCCGGGTTGGTCGGCCTCATGGGTAAGCAAAGCCAAACACCGTACACTACTCATTCGGATCCATCTTATAGCGCGTTGCTGTGTGTGCTAGCCATCCGGTACGAAACCGGACGGCCAAGCAAAAGCAATGGGTAGGGCACACAAAGGTAAGCTAGGGAAAAAGTTTATTAGACGGGAGGAGAGTTAGCTAAAGATAAACATAGGGCACCAGAAGCGAGCTAGCCAGTGAGAAGGTAGTTGGCATCGAGAGCGTAGACGGTGCGTTGTTCGCAGTCGAATCGCGCGCCAAAGGCGGAGATCGTGTTCGTGTTTCCAACAAACGGAAACAATGTTCCAACGGGCAAATCGTCTTATTACCTAACACATAAGAATGCTATAATTTTAATATATTTTAGAATATTTTATGTAGTCATACGGGGGAATCTCCAGGTCACTACACAACCCCTCCAAGAAGGGAAAACATGGGTGGTCCTTCGATCTACGTGAGAACTTCCGTCGCGGGTTAGCCTTCTGCAAGACCAGGTAATGGAATCTGATGCAGCTGCTTGGGGAGAACCAGGCGATCGGACCCAGCGGGCTCCCACTCGTGTCCTCCCTAACGGTGCCAAAAACACAAAATGGGTGCATGTTCGTAAGCGTCAAATGTTGCGAGTTCTTGAAGCTCACATGTTCGCTTCAGGATCGTCATCTCCTCTGGTGCATAAATGGAAGATAAACCGAAACAAGAGTAGTGACGGTGGAGGCGTAGACAAAAATAAGGGCGAGACTTACCGGATGAGGTAGGCGAGAAGCAAAACGCGACTCCTTTTTTGTGTTTTCAATACGTTCTCCTTTGTTGGGTGTTCAAAATGTTTGGCAATCTTTTGGGTATTTTAAAAGATTTGCGTCGGTCATTTTGGCGTTTTCAAAAGGTTTTGCTGATTTTTTGGGGTTTTCCTGCTTTGTTAGCCAAAAGGGAAAAGTAAGGCAAATAGGAAAATTAAAATGAACACTAATCCCTTAATCGCGCGGGCCAATGAACGCGGCTACCCGACCTAGTCGACTTGTGCGAAGCAGAGGAAGGCGTCGTCTTAGACGTCATGTAGGAGCGCAAAATGGGAGGAACTGCTGAAGACGTGGCGGTTGGTTCGATGGGAAACGGCGGAGCTGAAGTAGAAGGCTTGGATGGAGCGAGATTCTTGGGGTCAGGGAGATTGGAAGCAGGCGAGTATTCCATCATAGGCTGCGTTGATTCGTCAGAAGAAGAGAAAGGGTCTTCATTGAGATCCGGTTCCACGTGGGCAACCTGGAGACTGTCAATCCTGACGGCCTCTCGTTTACCGTGACGGTTGATGATAAAGACGAGGTCCTTACGCTGCAGAACCTTGAAAGGACCATCGTAAGGACGCTGCAGTGGTCTGAGGAGACCATCGAGGTGAAGCAAAACGAACGGACAACGCCGTAGGTCATGCGGAACAAAAGATTTACGTGACTGTGCTCTAACGTCGGGAAGCTTGCAGTGACCCATGCTCGTGGCTTGCTGACGTGCATAATTCGAGTCGTAACGGGGGATTCTGGGACTGTCGGAAAAGAAATCTCCAGGTAAGCTTAGTGGTTGTTCAAATACTAACTCGGCGCTAGACGCACGTAGATCGGCTTTTAGGGCTGAGCGGATCACAAGGAGGATCATAGGCAATACACCAGTCCAACTCAGCGCATTGGCGGCGCTAAGCGTGACTTTCAGCTGTCGGTGAAAACGTTTCACCATGTCGTTGACCTGCGGATGATAGGCGGTCGTGCGAATTCATCGGCATCCAATGAGTTTAAGAAGATCGTTATAGATCGAAGATTCGAATTGCGGACCGCGGTCTGTCGTCATTGTAGCTGGACAGCCATGTGAAGAGACCAAAGGCTCGTCAAAAGCGCGCCTTACGGTTTCCGCCGCTACGCCAGGGATGGAACCTGCTTCGAGCCCACGGGTGCAACGATCGATCCTGGCCGAGATGTAAAACATTCAAAGTTGAACTTGGAGATAGGTACCCGTGTTGGGATTAGCAACACCATAATATTTCCATGTTGACCACTCCTTTGGACGGAGCCAGGGGTCCAACTACGTTGAGATGGACATCAGCAAATCGCGCTGAAACAGACGGAAAGCGACCATGCGGAGCGGACCCCTGCCGCTGAACCTTGGCTTGCTGGCAGGAGAGACAGCTGCGTGCCCAACGCGTAAGATCGCATTGCATTCCCGGCCAAACATATCTCTCGGAGACAAGCTTAGCAGTAGGCTTAATTCCTGGGTGGGCTACATTGTGAAGGGTATCAAAAAGGATACGGCGAACGTTTCTGGAACGACGGGTCGAGGTCGTCCGGTTGGTGTGTCATATAAAGATGTACCATCAGCTGGCGACAAAGGGTGTGAGGATATCTTCAAAAGAGCATCACGGAGTTCCAAAAAACGTTGGTAGTTGGCATGCGTGGCGGCCATAGCGAAAAAATCGATTGCTTTCCCGGCAGTGCCAATCGCAGTTACTCTTGAAAGAGCATCAGCGCTGACGTTCTGTCGATCAGAAATGTGTCGGAAATCTGTCGAGAATTGGGCAATAAAATCCAGCCGACGAATCGCACGTGGTGAGTGTCGAGCTGATTGATTTCGGAATGCCTTGATAAGCGGCTTGTGACCAGTGAAGATAATGAAGGTATTACCTTCAAGGACGTGTCGGAAATGTCGAACGATAGTGTAAACGGCCAGCAGTTCGCGACTGAACGTGCTAAACGTGACTTAGGCAGGTTTTAGATGTCTAGAGTAGAATGCAAGAGGTTTCCAGCCTCCATTTGTAGGTTGCTGTAGGACGGCGCCAAAGGCTGTGTTCGATGCGTCAGCTGCAACCCGGAGTGGAGCTTTCGGATCGAAATGATGAAGCATAACGGTTTTGGCTAAGTCTTCTCTGCTTGACTTGCATGCTTCGGCAGCAGCTGCAGTCAGTTCCCCTGTCCGTTTTACGTCCACGAAGTAGGCCAGTTAGTGGACTTAGCAAATTGGCGCGGTGTGGAAGAAAAGGTTGATAATAGTTGAGCATGCCGTTAAAACGGCGAATAGCGGCTAACGTAATCGGGACCGGAAAGTCTCTGATGGCGCGGATTCTATCGTCTAGAGGCCGTATGCCATACTGATCAATATGGTGGCCAAGAAAGTCGACGGAAAGCTGCTGAAATACGAATTTGTCAGAGTTGACAGTAGTGCTTTTAGCGGCCAGCCTATCGGAAAGCATTTTGAGATGTTCTGCGTGTTGTTCTTTAGAAGAGCTGGCAATTAGGACGTCGTCGAGGTATGGATAGACGAAATCTAGACCCCCGGTGACTGAATAGATAAATCGTTGAAAAGTGTGGGTCGCGTTGAAAAGACAGAGCGGCATACGCAAAATTTCGAACAGCCCAAACGGCGTGATTACGACCGTCTTCGGTATGTCATTCTCAGCGACTGGAATCTGGTGATACGCGCGAACCAGATCAATTTTCGAGAACACACGGGTGCCGCGCAGGCTTGCCGTGATGTCCTGAATGTGAGGAATAGGATAGCGGTCGGGAACAGTAAAGTTATTGAGCACGCGGTAATCACCAATTGGACGCCAGTCTTCTGACCTTTTGAGCAACATGTGGAGCTGCGACGTCCACGGGCTTTTAAACGGGAGAACAACGCCTAGTTCAAGCATGTGCTCGTATTTTGCGCGAGCAATTTTTAGCTTGTCAGGGATCATTCGCCTGGCTTTGGCGAAACAGGCGGCCAGTTGTTAACCGCATGATGTTTTGCAGCATCAGTGGCGGATGGAAACGGTGCCATTGCAAGAAAGACTTGCGGAAAATTCCTATTAAGCATCTGACCGATAGGTGAGCTTGACTGGTTGGCGTATACAGGACTGATTGACTCAGTGCCACTAAAAGTACCCGTAACTGTCAGAGTTATTTGACGAGCGATCAGACGGTGTTGCCTCGCGTCAACCAGCAAATCGAAGTGCCACAGAAAGTCAAGGCCAATCATTGGCGTCTGGGCACCTGAGACGAGAAAGATCCATTTAAAAGAACGTCGTAGGTTTAAATTGAGCGTGCGCGCGCGTTGACCGTACACGCGAATGGTCGTGCCGTTTGCTGCGCGCAATGAACCGGTCGCCTCTTCAATACCATCATTAAAATCACGTGGGATAACGCTGACTCCTGCGCCGGTGTCAAAGAGCTAGCGTACTCCCGTACTGTGATCAGTGACAAAGAAAAGGCGACTGGGGAAGCCTGCAACGTCCGCCGCCCCTACTTGCTGGCTGGCCCGTTTCCTTGCGCGTTGCGCTTAAAAGAACAAGGCGGGCGACACAATCTGGACTGATGACTAAACCGCTCGTGGTACCAACGATAGCTTGACCCAGGGGGTGATTTCGAACGTGGTCTAGGACGAGTGCGACTACTGGAACGATTTCGGCAGTTGGATCCGGACTGTGTTAGGTTCTCTAGTCGGTTGATAAGTGCCGCTACTTGCGCTCTTAGTTCTGCTACCGCCGTACTGGAAGTAGACTGAACTTGTGATACTTGGGCGTTGGATCCCCAAATACGGTCGGCCATGTCGGCAAGCTGAGAAAGAGACGCATCGTTAGCATACAGGGGTTACGTATGTCACGTGGCAGGCGAGGAAGCCACATCTCTTTAAGGAAAGAGTCACCAACAGAGAGAGGCTTGGCTAGAGCCTGCATCTTGTGCAGCAACTGAGTAGGCTTGCGATCAATTAGCTCAGTTTCGTTAAGAAGCTGCGTTAAACGAGCATGGTCTGACATGCCGAGTCGCTTTAAGACTAGGGTCTTAAGCTCATCTTAACTCTTCTGATATTCGGGAAGCTCCAAGTTGTCGTCGAGGTCATGGACGGCTTGCAGAGGAAGCGCTGCAAAAATGCAGTGAAATTGGACACTGTCAGACTTAACACCAGGTAACGAAAAAATGGATTCTAGCTGATTAAACCAGCCTTAGGGTTAGTCTCTCGGAAAGGCGGAATGGGGAAACGGAACTTACTAAGCTGATCCTCATAATCTCGGTGAATGGCCATCACGATAAGAAAATACGGAGCTTGTGAAAGTAATCCAAACTAGTAACATATAAAAGTAGAAGGGTATACAGTATAACATACCCGAACTGAAAAGAAATATTAGTACCAAAGTCCCCAAAAAGCTTCCTTTTCATCTTTACCAATTACAGCGCGATGATCGTGCGCTAAATATTCGGTACAAAACCAGACGCCCAAGCAGAAGCAATGGGTAGATCACACAAAAGTAAGCTAAGGAAATTTTATTGGACGGGAGGAGAGTTACCTAAAGCAAAAAGGGCACCAGAAGAGAACTACCTAAGGAGGATGTAGTTGGCATCAAGAGCGTAGACGGTGCGTTGTTCGCAGTCGAGTAGCACGCCAAAGGCTGAGACCATGTTCTTGTTTCCAACAAACGGGAACAAGGTTTCAACAGGCAAGTCGCCTAATTACCTAATGCACAAGAAAACCGTAATTTTAACATACTTTAGAATAGTTTACATAGTCACGCCAGTTTTTAAACAAATTTCTGCCCCCGCTGTCGGAGTCACAAATGCCTACTGACCAGCCAAGTAAGCCCCTGCCCAGGAAGTTTGCGATCGTCGTCAAGGGGAACCCGGCGACTGCTCCCGCAAGCCAGCTTTGTGTTGTGTATGAGTATAAGCTTATAGCCAAGTCTGTCGAAGAGCAAGTGTCACCGCCAAAGCGCGGGCTGAAATCGGTTTTTCATAGACTCGGCCATTTGGGGAAACTGCTGCATGACAGGTCGCCTTTTAAGTCACCGATCCCCAAAACCGCCAAAATCCCTAACCGGAAATGCTGTCTTATCATTATATACTCCCCGGAGTCGGATAAGATAACAGCAGCAGGGAGAAGTTCGCATGATCTATTATTTTTAAAACGTATGGCCTCCCTAGTGTTCGAGGAGAGGGAACCGGGGATTAATATCGTCTCTGCTTCTGACTTGGCAACAGCATGAAGATTCTTCCAAGACGCGTCCCCTTAACGTTGTATGCCAAAGTGAAGATGAATGCCGTCGGATCCTTCGACGAACTTCGCGCCTCAAGGGGAGCCGTTTCATGTGTTACGAAATCTATTCCGGAGGACCACGTTGAAATGAAGATTGTAGTCGAATAATTGAGAACTCGCCGTGCGAACAGTGAAACTGATTTGCGTATTGAGGATACTCTCGTGCTTCGCAAGTGCAGAGAACGAGCTGGAAGCCAGTTCTTGTCCTTCCCAGGCAATGAGATCAACAACTGGCACTTACTTTTTGCGAACCTGTGCAGTCTACGCAACAAACTAGATGATGTGCAAATTGCGTTAGTGCTCCTCCCGGACAGTATGGCGTTTACGGAGATATGGTTGTCTTCAGAAATCTCAGACCCCGAAGTACATATTCCTGGTTATAGTCTCTCACGAGCTGAACGAATTGGTTTTACGTCGGGGGCGGCATCATACTCTACTGGAAGGAAAAGCTGAAGGTCCATGTAGCTGATGCTGTCTTGGGTAGTGCTGAATGTTCCGAAGTGCTTTGGTGTCGTATTCGCGATGGATGTAGATCCCTCCTTCTCGGTGTCTTCCACAGAGATCCCCTGAGTTCTTGTAATCGTTCACTGGCCTCTCTAAAGAAGCTTGGTGAAAATGAGGATTGTTTGTTAGTGGGGGACATAAATGCCACTAATGTTGCTTGGGATCATCTTCACTGTGATGCTGCAACTGCCTCTTTCAATTCTACGTTTCTGAAAGCTGCTGTTGAAAGAAATTTAATTTAACTTGTCGCGGCACCTACCGGCATTATCCCTGGAGGGGCACCGCACGTACTCCATCTTGTGCGTTCGTCCGCGCAATCGGGTGCTTTTGATTTGAATGTCTTACCACCAATCAGGAGGAGTGTTCGCTGCCTACCTTCCTTTCATTGGACCACACGGTTGGGCAATCAGAACCACCGTGTCTATCGTCGGAATATCTGGCGTGCTGATCCAAACCGCTTGAAGAAGGCCGCTTGCGAGCAGGATTGGAGTCTTCCCTAGCCCTTAGACGTCGATGATGCTTGGAGCCTTGTTTACTCGAAAAGGTTGTCCCTTATTGATGATGTCGTTCCCATATCCAAACAAAAACCACTCACTAGGGTTCCCTCTGGATTGACGGTGACTTACGAGCGCTCATGAACCAAAGACATAAATTTTGGAATCGCTATGGTCTTTCGAGATCGGAAACTGATTATAGCAGTTATAAAGTGGTCCGGAACGTATGTACAGCGAAGTAACCTACAAAACGGTAGCAATACATAGGTCATCTGGCTGAACATTCCAAGTCCATAGCGAAGCTGCTTTGCTCCTACTTAAAAAGGAGCGCCAAAGCCGGAAGTGGAATACCGTCCTTGCATTCCCACGCACTTAATACCCCTGGTAGAGCATGTCCAGGTCCTGTCCAGATTAGCTTCCTAAACGTTCCTATGAGAGCATTACGCTAAACTGGGCAGGATCTTATACCGTGAGACGGCTAAAAAAGATTTTGTCCAGTTTACGGCGGACCAATGAAAATGATGCCAGCGTTGACCAATAGAAATCCACCACTATGTGTGGCAGTCCGGTAGGTACAGAAACCTCGATTGCCTACCATGAATCTCCGAATACGGACATTACACTTCTACGCACTTAGTACCTAAGGAATACATTGACGGTTCGGACCCAAGGTTCACGCAGTACGTGTTGCCATAGTAGCTGGACGTGGGAAAACACCTAGGCGGCGCTTCAAGCTGTTGGTCAGGAAGCGAAATGGAGGTTACCGCGCACCTGAGGACATTAAAAGATGAAAGAACATGAAAACCAAGGTATAAGAATGCTTTATGTACATTAAGGTATGTAGTACAAAAATCGTTAGTAGCGAAAAGCGGCATTGTCAAGATGGTTAATCCGCTACGGCGATGGACAATGTAGGAGGCTAAAGATGTTTATAATGACGCGGTGGACTCACCTCGTTCACGTTGCATTCTTTCCTTTGCTCAAAATGCGGTCTCTTGTGCTGTGCAGAATGCAACCACGTTTTGATGTGCCGTGTAATGTCAGCATCCGAGGCTGAATCACCCATGCGTTGCCGAATGACGCCTTTGTAGTTTTTATGCATTACTGTATGTCAACCTACCTTGTACAATGCCGTTCACATTGGTTCGCCTCTATGCAAACAAGCCACCTGCGCCTGAGTAGTAGATCTCCGCGGCAACCGATCTCATCATTAGCCGCTCTATGGTACCCCTGACGATGGGTTGCACGTTAGCACCGTGCACATCACACAAATGGTTGACCTGAAGGTCTTTTAATAATAAGACGAACTCACAACCCTGTTTTTGAAATCTGGGTCCATCAGCCGTTCATCATATCCCTTAAGCTCCCTGAGAGAGATAAAGGCAGACAAAGTCCCGGTGCTAGACTTTGGGACTGTCGTTGCAGTATCTGCAACATGGTTTCAGACATGCGGCGATGGTTGATCAGTTCTGGTCGGATGAGGCATAATTCATCTAAAAATAAAGCTGAGTGCAAAGCAATGCGTCTGTAACGTCTTACCTTTAATCGCCTTCAGTTCCTGTAGTAGCTCCAGATTGGATGGTGCAACATCATCAATAACAGTCGGTGCGATTACTGTTTAATAGGGGCAGTAGGAATGCGCTACTTACGGCTGCTTGTTGATGACTCTGGACGTGGTGGACTAATGCCACGGAAGAGAGAACTGGGGGCAAGTGCGTAAGTTGCTGCAGCAGGTCTTTTGGGTTTGGTGGGACGCGCGGCATCTTCGTCATCGAAGCTGGAGCGGACAGACCGTCGTCTAAGTGGAAATACAAAAAACATACTCACATAGGACGCTTAGCTGGAAGACCCATCGGAATAGTGTTGTCTGTCAAGTAGTTTAACCACTCTGCA
This sequence comes from Dicrocoelium dendriticum, assembly GCA_944474145.2. Classification (NCBI taxonomy): domain Eukaryota; kingdom Metazoa; phylum Platyhelminthes; class Trematoda; order Plagiorchiida; family Dicrocoeliidae; genus Dicrocoelium; species Dicrocoelium dendriticum. The sequence goes on along the minus strand of OX104065.1, from coordinate 137,952,919 downwards.
TCCTTGAAAAGCCATCTGTGCTGAAAAAGAAAGACGTCAATAGTTAGTGTATAACGGTGTGGTATTGGGTAAAGTACAAGATAAATGTTAAAATGCTTAAATCCGTCAATGCGCAATTGATAGTAAACGGTGTCCTCAGTAGCGAGCGAAAGAGCGGAGCATGCAAGCTGTAAACCACTCAACAGACCTACGTGACTGTAAGTGCCCGGTGCAACCATTCGTATACGGGAGTTCCGTGGAGTTCCCATCAGCGTCCGGTAGTCCTTTGGCAAAACGGCATCCGCGGTTGCACAAGCCCCAAGAGTAGACGAACAAATGACGCTGGTACCTGAGCTTTTATAATAAGCTTTCCCAAGTTATGAACCACGGCATCGGGGTCCCTGTCATCGGCACGGCAGTTGGTAACCTTAGCAGATGGATGCGCTGCGTGAGCAATCATGAGTAATGTATGTTACAAATACTCACCCTTTTGTCACTTAGCTGCTGACAACAGAAGCACTTCTTCGTAGCTAAACCCCGATGGCATTATTTTTTCTGCGCGGAAAATGGTGCTACGAGACGGCAACAGTGCAGTTAATTGATAACTTTTTCGGCGCGGCATGCTGAAAAGAAAATACATATGTATCAAACAAGCTATAACTGGAAAACCTGATAGGTGTGCCTGAGATGGCGCGGTACCAAAGGAGCTAAGCAATAGCGCATACCCAAGCGCAAGCAGCGACCAAGTTTAAAAAACCGGAACTGGGCAAATAAAATGACCTGCCGATGCATTTAAACCACGCGTCTTATGGCCAAATAATATTAGTTATAATAATTACTAATCATTTATTTATTAACAAAGGTCAAAATAAATGCATTTAAATAAATAAATAAATATTTATTTATTCTCGACTATGCGAGGCACGCCAGTTGAGGCATGATCAGGTATGTACAGCTGTACAGACATTTTATGGGAACTGTAGTGACAGTAGAAAATTGTTCATATGTCCATGCTTGGAACTGTGCGATGGTGAACATGCGAAAGAACGATTTGTTTGGACATAATCGCTCTGCCATATATCGCAGTCATACCTCGAGTAATAATAGATAAAGAATCCTGAGTGATCCATTGGAAGATAATTGAAGAGCAAGCTATCCAGTATGATGATTCTAATTGAGCTGCCAGTGTGAAGTTATGGGCTGTGACTTTATTCGGTGGCGAGTCACATTCGCCACGTTGCAGTGTTGTTAAACGGACATTTGTGGCTTTTTATAGGGAGAACGCTTGCCAGGCGAAAACCCACCACGTCCTGAAACACTGCCGCCAATCCATTGAATGGCAAGTTGTAACTGGCTATGTTTCTTGTTGAACGTTCTTTTGCTCCGTTATTCGCAGTCAAGTTGCGTCCCATTTTTCTGCTGACTGATGCGCTATGCGAGCGGCCAGTGCGTGCCTGGGTCCTCTCCTGTTCCAGATCGGTAGGTCAGGAACTAAGCATTCTTTCTGGATATGTTGTGTTGATCATCTGCAGAACCACGTGAAGCCTCGAAGAATATACGTTGAAATATGTTGAAGTCTTGGAGGACAGGATAGGTTCCGAAGAAAGAATCGCAGATCCCCCGGGGTATGTAGTGAAATTGATTAGAGATTGTGGTAACCACGGCCATTTGAGCGGTCAAAGCGGATTGAAGAGCTTAGAATGACCGATTGTTCAAGCTTTGTATTGGCAGGAGAATGTGCCTTCCGTAGTCGAAAGTCCTCCAGTCAAGAGATATGTGGAATAGGTATTGTTAGATAAATTGGACTCAGTGGTTCATGCCGCGGAAGAATTGATTGATTTGTCCAGTTAGTAAGTTGTAAAAAAGTTGATAATTTTCCGCTCATGTCCAGGTAGAGGAACTGTGTGCCTTGGATTGTTGTCGAAACGGAGGACAATTCCTTGGGTGCGTGTCGCCGTACCTGTGACAGACTCGGGAGAAAAAGGAAACGAACAGAGACAGCCACACAGACAGAAGAAAGGAATGCATCTGGAATGCAGTCAACCAATTGCGGCGATGCCTGAACTATTGTACCACTATGCATGTAATTGTTATTTAAATATCGCATATACACGTATATCATAAGTGGCGAAATACGACGAGAATCGAGCGGAACACGGATCAGTAAAGAATGAAAGATTGAAGATGGAGCAGGAGTGTTTGGGGAGGGGTCAGAAAGCAAAAGAGCGTTTAGATGAGACTGGATAAGTCAGCAAGATGTAGCTAGGCAGTCAAATTAAAGTGGGGATAACAGTAGTGAATGTCGCGAGAAAATAAATTTGCGGGACTACAGAGGCTATATAAAAAGCCCGTTAGCATATCAAACGAAGCTCTCAGGCTGAGAGACCAGGGTGTGTTGTGACTGCACAGTCTAGAACACGTGCGTCTCTGATTTCTGGAACCAGTCAGAAAATAGGAGACTGGTCAGACCAGGCTAGA
>OX104065.1:137930380-137950373 GCA_944474145.2 Dicrocoelium dendriticum | reverse complement strand
TACTTGGCCCGCACATAAAACCAAATTCCGGTATCCGAAGCGGACATCGCTAAAACTGCCGTGTCAACTCCATTTGGTTTGTTCGAATTCCTGCGCATGCCAGTTGGTCTAGCGAATGTCGCGCAAACATTTTAGAGCTTCAACGACCAGGTTTGTCGCTGCTTAGACTTCGCTTACGCTTATCTCGATGACATTTTAATTGCGAGCTATTCACGAGCAGAGCACACGCGCCACGTACGAACACTTTTTGGTCGTTTATCTCAACACGGGGTGGCAATCAATGCAGAAATGTGTTCGTTTGGTGTTGACTCTGTAAATTGCCTCGGCCACCGTATCTCGTCTGCAGGCGTCGTACCACTGCAGGAGAACATTCAAGCCATCATCGACTACCCCGAGCCTCATTCTTTCAAACAGCTCAGGCGTTTTGCGTGGCATGTCAACTTTTACCGACGGTTCATACCCAACGGAGCCTAACTGATGCAACCCCAGCACGGACCTTCGCCGAGGGAAATTCAAGAAATTCGAATTTCCTGCCGCAGCACGCGCGGCTTTTAAGTTGCTGAAATAGGCTATCGCCAACATAGCCGACCGCCCCATTATCCCTCAGTACTGACGCCTCGGACGTGGCAGTCGGCGCTGTTTTGCAGCAATGAGTAGCCGACACGTGGCAGCCATTAGCGTTTTTTCAAACGCCTACAACCTGCCGGAGCTCGATAAAGCACGTTCGGTGGAGAAATACTTAACATATATCTAGCGATGCGTCACTTTCGACACATCATAGAATGCCGTTCCTTTGTCGTCTTCACCGACCACAAACCCCAGACTTACGTGCACGGGTCGACTACCGATCGATACTCCCCTAGAGAGTCGCGCCACCTTGACCATATTGCTCAGTTTAAGACCGCTATACGTCATGTCGCAAGTGTGCAAAACGCCGTAGCCGATACTCTTTCCCGCATCCAAGCTACCTCCGCTGACGCTAGCACCGCTATCTACTTGGCAACCATGGCCACAGCGCAACTCAAAGATCCTGAGGTTGCACTACTGCGCAGGTCTCCCTCATTGGACATACAACCCGTTTCGCTGACATCATCAGACGGCACTATAATGTGCGATTACTCTCTGGGAACACCGCGCCCAGTCGTCCCACGCGAGTTTCGGCAGACCGTGTTCGACACGTTGCACGGCTTGTCTCATCCGGCCGTTGATGCATCGGTTAAAGTTGTAACCGCACGATTCGTTTGGCGCAATGTTAATCTGGACGTCCGTACTTGGGCAGCTGCTTGCCTTCCGTGTCAACGCGAGAAAGTGCACAAGCACACTAGAAGCTCATTAGGCGCATTTCTCACACCAGAAACACGTTTTTATCACTGCACGTCGGCCTCGTGGTTCCTTCGCCTCCTTTAAAAGGCTCTGTATATCTACTGACCTGCATCGATCGCTTTACTAAGTGGCCTGAGGCCGTCCCTATACCAAATTGCTCCTCGGAAACTGTAGCGAAACCTTTCTGGGGCGCTGGGTAGCTCATTACGGCTGTCCCGCCATCGTGACCACTGAGCGAGGGTCACATTTCCCGTCGACACTTGCCACGTTGCTTAAGGAGTTAGGCTGTCGCCACGTTCACACGACGGCGTATCATCCGGCCGCTAACGGCTTGGCAGAGCGTTTTCACTGCCAGTTGAAGGCAGCGCTACATGCGCACGCAGATCCTTCATGGTTTGAAACGCTGCCCCTCGTTCTCCTGGGCTTATGAAACACGGCTAAATCCGACTTCGACGCCACAGCAGCGCAGCTAGTCCACGGTTGCACGCTGCGGTGGTCCGGACAGCTTGTAGCACCAGCCCCATGTACTTCCACTTTTGACTACGGAAGTTACACGACCGATTGGCTCACCAGATGCGTGAGCTACGTCCACCCGCTCCTCGAGCGCAGAAGACACCAGTGTACGTGCCTGAGAAGCTGTCCTCGTGTTCACACGTCTTTCTTCGCGCAGACGGTGTTCGACAGCCTCTTCAGTCGCTGTACATAGGACAATTCAAGGTGCGACATCGTGCGAGTAAGACGTACACCACTGACCGCGGTGGTCGACACGAAGTCGTCACCAACGACCGTCTAAAACCCGCCTATGCGGAAGAAAACCCCTCGCCTACTTCGTCTAGTAGTGTTTCGTGCGACGTCACAACTCATCGCACCAGCTTACAGAATTCTAGTGCGGTTCAACCAGACCACGATCTCGGTCTTCAAACTTCAGCCGTCCCGACATCTTCCGAATATAGCCCGCCGCCTTTCACGCCCATTCGCCGTGTCCGGGAGGTGCGTAAGCCCGTTTGTTTTTCCGACTATATACAGTGTAAATAATCTTAGCTTTGTAAAAATTGTATATATTTGCCATATTTTTGGTCGGTTAACGTTTTGAAAACAAACAAAAATATCAAATAACTCGGAAAAACATTTTTCAAAAATCAATCGAAAACCAAAAGATTTAAACATGCAGAGCATTTGCTTGTTCTTTTTGGCGTCTTCTGCGCGTGTTTTTCTCTTTTCTCGTCTTTATATGCCCCAAACGTTCCCTTCGATCGACTGGCCCACAAGAGGAATGTTTTGAGGACCCTGACATGCACGCTGGTCGCTTCTCCACGGGACGAGTGTTGTTGCTCCGCGGGACGAAGGCCGCTTCTCCGTAAGACGACAGCCGTTTCTTCAAAGGACGATGATCGTTCCTCCGTGGAACGAAAGTCGTCTTGGCGCGGGCTGGGTGCGGCGTTAGGAGAGACCACACCCAAGCGCATCGTTTGTAGCAGCGGAAGTTAAGGTCTTGTCTGCCTTCTCCTGGGCCAGCCAGTTCTTTTGTAATCCGACAATCCCGCTCTAACGGCTCGCCGAAATGCACTCTGCTCTGCAATCAATAAATATCAAATCACAAATAGCACATCGGACTCCGACTTCCGGCGAAACCCCGTTTACATGAACGTTCGCTCATTTGTACTCGGCACGATTTTGCCTGACGAACCTTGATTCAACAGTCCTTTTCGATATCGAAGACCTCTATGTTCAGCCTTCTAGGGGGAGCGCTGTAGCGCCCAAAAAGATAACAGTTATCTTTCATCTACAAGTTAATTGTTGGCCGATTGTACATTATTCCTTCTTGCTTTAAGCTTCCTTACAACCAGCTCAACACTCCACGGCCTTGTAAGTTACCGAGCTTAAATGCTCCCTCTTGTCCCGCTTCATCCGTCCGCGTCTTCTTGTAGTCCATCGAATATAGTCCGCTGTGTCCGACTCCAATCGCCTTCTGATATCCGCGCTTGATTTTGCGCACTGTGTCGGCCTAGTAGTAACTTGTCCTACAGAACCAGTTCAGGCACTGAAGGCGGTTTAGTAAGGCAGCTTTCGTAACTCCAGAATGGATTTAGATCCTCTCCGCTGAAGTTTTTCAATCAAGTTGCATTCAAATTCGGAAAGAGGATAGACAGTAAGCAGTCCATGCTAAAGAATCGGACGTACATGAGAAGTGAACAGGAGCCTGAAGGTCTCCGGAGTCAAGCGAGAGAAGGATCATCATATGGCGAAAACAACCTGTTGGCAGAAGCGACTTTCCTCAAGGTATCTTCAGTCGATTTTAGGTCTGGGGTCACAACGACGACGTGGCTCCTCACACGTTTCGAGTTTGACAACAAAAGCCTACCGATATAGTAAATTCCAAATGGTTCGGAGGCACCGATCGGAAGAACGGAACAGTTAGCGTGATTTTTGGATAACTGACACCTAATAAACCAATCATGCAGCAAATCGAGCCTTGTTTGTAGTAACTCAGCTTCATCTAGACAGGAGGCTCCCAACCGTAGCTTTAAATCATCTGCGTAAATCAAACAACCTGCCAGTAGTACAGACGCCAGGTCCTTAATAAAGACTTTAAAAGGTTCAGGGCCAAGAACAGAGGCTTGCGGAACACCGCTGTTCATATTTACAGGGAAGGAAAGGAACTTATTTACGTGCACACGGAAAGTGCGGTCATGCATTAAATCAGTGAGCCAAGAGAGGACTTTTCCTGATAAACCAATACTGCAAAGTGTGCTAAGCAAAATTTCGTGTGGACCATGTCAAAACTTTACTGAAATCCACAAATACGACATCTAGCCGCTTACCAGCATCCATGGATTTAGCGCACTTTTCTCCAGCTACCAGAAGCTCGGTGGCACCTAATCGCGAAGCAAAATACCCAAGCCGCATAGCTGAAATGAGCTTGAGGTACTGGAAATGAGGTTGAAAACTCGCGTAAGAATCCTCTCCATAACCTTGCAGATGACAGATGTAAGACAAATAGGCCGATAATTCGTAGGACCTTGTCGATTTCCTCCTTTGTATATGGGCTTGACTATACCCACTTTCCAGGCAAGCGGAAGACGCACGGCCTCAAGTGAGCTCCGAAATACGTGCAGATACGAATAGCAATATATTCGGCTAGAACCTTGAGGAAAGAGGATGCAATCCATCAGGTCCAGAGGAGAAGTTTGGATCCAGCTCGCACAAAAGTTTGTATATCATACTAACGCTTATGTCCATATCACTGAGAACGGAGAGCAAGGACGAATAACAATCAACTGATTGCAGCCCTGTTGTATAGCCCGATGAATAATGGCGAGCTAAAAGACCAGCTTTATCAGGATCGTCGTGGAGCAACGTCCCTGGTAGCACAATCGTAACAGTAAACGTAGCAAACTGCACATGAACTGGACAGCAGTCCAGTTCAGGTATTAATGCATTACTTGAAGCTAAATGCATTTATTTTGACATTTGTTAATGAATAAATGCGTGTTTATTTACCGAACAGTAAAGCAGGGATAAATACAAACGGTTCGTAGGTGTCGACATTTTTGAAGCAGTAGTTTGTATCTCCGTAGCTTATGGACGAATTCTGCCCCTTTCACGACGGCAACCTGAGGTGCCTTCCCATTAGTAAACAATCAAGCAGGACTGTTTATTTTCAATGGAATGTGCACCACTAGAGGAAATTTGATCCATTTTCTTTGGGCACATCACCGCATTTCGAGCATCCATTAGTAGCGGGCTCATGGAAAGTAATAAGGAAGCCAAAATTAGATCGTAAAAGTGGAGGGTGGAAACAAAGGAAATAACAGTAGTGGATAACAATTTAGCCTTTCTTAGAAAAGTGCGACTGAAAGGCCGACCCATTAATTAGTAATTATTATAACTAATATTATTTGGCCATAAGACGCGTGGTTTAAATGCATCGGCAGGTCATTTTATTTGCCCAGTTCCGGTTTTTAAACTTGGTCGCTGCTTGCGCTTGGGTATGCGCTATTGCTTACCTCCTTTGGTACCGCGCCATCTCAGGCACACCTATCAGGTTTTCCAGTTATAGCTTGTTTATACATATGTATTTTCTTTTCAGCATGCCGCGCCGAAAAAGTTATTAATTAACTGCACTGTTGCCGCCTCGTAGTACCATTTTCCGCGCAGAAAAAATAATGCCATCGGGGTTTAGCTACGAAGAAGTGCTTCTGTTTTCAGCAGCTAAGTGACATAGGGTGAGTATTTGTAACATACATTACTCATGATTGCTCACGCAGCGCATCCATCTGCTAAGGTTTTTAACTGCCGTGCCGATGACAGGGACCCCGATGCCGTGGTTCATAACTTGGGAAAGCTTATTATAAAAGCTCAGGTACCAGCGTCATTTGTTCGTCTACTCTTGGGGCTTGTGCAACCGCGGATGCCGTTTTGCCAAAGGACTACCGGACGCTGATGGGAACTCCACGGAACTTCCGTATACGAATGGTTGCACCGGGCACTTACGGTCACGTAGGTCTGTTGAGTGGTTTACAGCTTGCATGCTCCGCTCTTTCGCTCGCTGCTGGTGACACCGTATACTATCAATTGCGCATTGACGGATTTAAGCATTTTAACATTTATCTTGTACTTTACCCAATACCACACCGGTATACACTAAATATTGACGTCTTTCTTTTTCAGCACAGATAGCTTTTCAAGGATGCAGAGTGGTTGAAATACTTGACAGACAACACTATTCCGATGGGGCTTCCAGCTAAGCGTCCTATGTGAGTATGTTTTTTGTATTTCCACTTAGACGACGGTCTGTCCGCTCCAGCTTCGATGAAGAAGATGCCGCGCGTCCCACCAAACCCAAAAGACCTGCTGCAGCAACTTACGCACTTGCTTCCAGTTCTCTCTTCCGTGGCATTAGTCCACCACGTCCAGAGTCATCAACAAGCAGCCGTAAGTAGCGCATTCCTACTGCCCCTATTAAACAGTAATCGCACCGACTGTTATTGATGATGTTGCACCATCCAATCTGGAGCTACTACAGGAACTGAAGGCGATTAAAGGTAAGACGTTACAGACGCATTGCTTCGCACTCAGCTTTATTTTTAGATTAATTATGCCTCATCCGACCAGAACTGATCAACCATGGCCGCATGTCTGAAACCATGTTGCAGATGCTGCAACTACAGTCCCAACGTCTAGCACCGGGACTTTGTCTGCCTTTATCTCTCTCAGTGAGCTTAAAGGATACGATGAACGGCTGAAGGACCCAGATTTCAAAAACAGAGTTGTGAGTTCGTCTTATTATTAAAAGACTTTCAGGTCAACCATTTGTGTGATGTACACGGTGCTAACGTGCAACCCGTCGTCAGGGGTACCATAGAGCGCTAATGATGAGATCGGTTGCCGCGGAGATCCACTACTCAGGCGCAGGTGGCTTGTTTGCATAGAGGCGAACCAATGTGAACGGCATTGTACAAGGTAGGTTGACATACAGTAATGCATAAAAACTACAAAGGCGTCATTCGGCAACGCATGGGTGATTCAGCCTCGGATGCTGACATTACACGGCACATCAAAACGTGGTTGCATTCTGCACGGCACAAGAGACCGCCTTTTGAGCAAAGGAAAGTATGCAGCGTGAACGAGGTGAGTCCACCGCGTCATTATAAACATCTTTAGCCTCCTACATTGTCCATCGCCGAAGCGGATTAACCATCTTGACAATGCCGCTTTTCGCTACTAACGATTTTTGTACTACATACCTTAATGTACATAAAGCATTCTTATACCTTGGTTTTCATGTATTTTCATCTTTTAATGTCCTCAGGTGCGCGGTGACCTCCATTTCGCTTCCTGACCAACAGCTTGAAGCGCCGCCTAGGTGTGTTCCCACGTCCAGCAACTATGGCAACACGTACTGCGTGAACCTTGGGTCCGAACCGTCAATGTATTCCTTAGGTACTAAGTGCGTAGAAGTGTAATGTCCGTATTCGGAGATTCATGGTAGGCAATCGAGGTTTCTGTACCTACCGGACTGCCACACATAGTGGTGGATTGCTATTGGTCAACACTGGCAGCATTTTCATTGGTCCGCCGTAAACTGGACAAAATCTTTTTTTAGCCGTCTCACGGTATAAGATCCTGCCCAGTTTAGCGTAATGCTCTCATAGGAACGTTTAGGAAGCTAATCTGGACAGGACCTGGACATGTGCTACCAGGGGTGTTAAGTGCGTGGGAATGCAAGGACGGTATTCCACTTCCGGCTTTGGCGCTCCTTTTTAAGTAGGAGCAAAGCAGCTTCGCTATGGACTTGGAATGTTCAGCCAGATGACCTTTGTATTGCTACCGTTTTGTAGGTTTCTTCGCTGTACATACGTTTCGGACCACTTTTTAACTGCTATAATCAGTTTCCGATCTCGAAAGACCATAGCGATTCCAAAGTTTATGTCTTTTGTTCATGAGCGCTCGAAAGTCACCGTCAATCCAGGCGGAACCCTAGTGAGTGGTTTTTGTTTGGATATGGGAACGACATCACCAATAAGGGACAACCTTTTCGAGTAAACAATGCTCCAAGCATCATCGACATCTAAGGGCTGGGAAAGACTCCAATCCTGCTCGCAAGCGGCCTTCTTCAAGCGGTTTGGATCAGCTCGCCAGATATTCCGACGATAGACACGGTGGTTCTGATTGCCCAACCGTGTGGTCCAATGAAAGGAAGGTAGGCAGCGAACACTCCTCCTGATTGGTGGTAAGACATTCAAATCAAAAGCATCCGATTGCGCAGGCGAACGCACAAGATGGAGTACGTGCGGTGCCCCTCCAGGGATAATGCCGGTAGGTGCCGCGACAAATTAAATTAAATTTCTTTCAACAACAGCTTTCAGAAACGTAGAATTGAAAGAGGCAGTTGCAGCATCACAGTGAAGATGATCCCAATCAACATTAGTGGCATTTATGTCCCCCACTAATAAACAATCCTTATTTTCACCAAGCTTCTTTAGAGAGGCCAGTAAACGATCACCAGAACTCAGGGGATCTCTGTGGAAGACACCGAGAAGGAGGGATCTACATCCATCGCGAATACGACACCAAAGCACTTCGGAACATTCAGCACTACCCAAGACAGCATCAGCTACATGGACCTTCAGATTTTCCTTCCAGTAGAGTATGATGCCGCCCCCGACGTAAAACCAATTCGTTCAGCTCGTGAGAGACTATAACCAGGAATATGTACTTCGGGGTCTGGGATTTCTGGAGACAACCATATCTCCGTAAACGCCATACTGTCCGGGAGGAGCACTAACGCAATTTGCACATCATCTAGTTTGTTGCGTAGACTGCACAGGTTCGCAAAAAGTACGTGCCAGTTGTTGATCTCATTGCCTGGGAAGGACAAGAACTGGCTTCCAGCTCGTTCTCTGCACTTGCGAAGCACGAGAGTATCCTCAATACGCAAATCAGTTTCACTGTTCGCACGGCGAGTTCTCAATTATTCGACTACAATCTTCATTTCAACGTGGTCCTCCGGGATAGATTTCGTAACACATGAACCGGCTCCCATTGAGGCGCGAAGTTCGTTGAAGGATCCGACGGCATTCGTCTTCACTTTGGCATACAACGTTAAGGGGACGCGTCTTGGAAGAATCTTCATGCCGTTGCCAAGTCAGAAGCAGAGACGATATTAATCCCCGGTTCCCTCTCCTCGAACACTAGGGAGGCCATACGTTTTAGAAATAATAGATCATGCGAACTTCTCTCTGCTGCTGTTATCTTATCCGACTCCGGGGAGTATATAATGATAAGACAGCATTTCCGGTTAGGGATTTTGGCGGTCTCGGGGATCGGTGACTTAAAAGGCGACCTGTCATGCAGCAGTTTCCCCAAATGGCCGAGTCTATGAAGAACCGATTTCAGCCCGCGCTTTGGCGGTGACACTTGCTCTTCGACAGACTTGGCTATAGGCTTATACTCATACACAACACAAAGCTGGCTTGCGGGAGCAGCCGCCGGGTTCCCCTTGACGACGATCGCAAACTTCCTGGGCAGGGGCTTACTTGGCTGGTCAGTAGGCATTTGTGACTCCGACAGCGGGGGCAGAAATTTGTTTAAAAACTGGCGTGACTGTGTAAACTATTCTAAAGTATGTTAAAATTACGGTTTTCTTGTGCATTAGGTAATTAGGCGACTTGCCTGTTGAAACGTTGTTCCCGTTTGTTGGAAACAAGAACACGGTCTCAGCCTTTGGCGTGCTACTCGACTGCGAACAACGCACCGTCTACGCTCTTGATGCCAACTACATCCTCCTTAGCTAGTTCTCTTCTGGTGCCCTTTTTTGCTTTAGGTAACTCTCCTCCAGTCCAATAAAATTTCCCTAGCTTACTTTTGTGTGATCTACCCATTGCTTCTGCTTGGGCGTCTGGTTTCGTACCGAATATTTAGCGCACGATCATCGCGCTGTAATTGGTAAAGCTGAAAAGGAAGCTTTTTGGGGACTTTGGTACTAATATTTCTTTTCAGTTCGGGTATGTTATACTGTCTACCCTTCTACTTTTATATGTTACTATTTTGGATTACTTTCACAAGCTCCGTATTTTCTTATCTTGATGGCCATTCACCGAGATTATGAGGATCAGCTTAGTGGGTTCCGTTTCCCCATCCCGCCTTTCCGAGAGACTAACCCTAAGGCTGGTTTAATCAGCTAGAATCCATTTTTTCGTTACCTGGTGTTAAGTCTGACAGTGTCCAATTTCACTGCATTTTCGCAGCGCTTCCTCTGCAAGCCGTCCATGACCTCAACGACAACTTGGAGCTTCCCGAATATCAGAAGAGTTAAGATGAGCTAAAGACCTTAGTCTTAAAGCGACTCGGCATATCAGACCATGCTCGTTTAACGCAGCTTTTTAACAAAACTGAGCTAATTGATCGCCAGCCTACTCAGTTGCTGCACAAGATGCAGGCTCTAGCCAAGCCTTTCTCGGTTGGTGACTCTTTCCTTAAAGAGATGTGGCTTCCTCGCCTGCCACGTGACATACGTAACCCCTGTATGCTAACGATGCGGCTCTTTCTCAGCTTGCCGACATGGCCGACCGTATTTGGGGATCCAACGCTCAAGTATCACAAGTTTAGCCTACTTCCAGTACGGCGGTAGCAGAACTAAGAGCGCAAGTAGCGGCACTTATCAACCGACTAGAGAACCTAACACAGTCCGGATCGAACTGCCGAAATCGTTCCAGTAGTCGCACTCGTCCTAGACCACGTTAGAAATCACCCCTGGGTCAAGCTATCGTTGGTACCACGAGCGGTTTAGTCATCAGTCCAGATTGTGTCGCCCGCCTTGTTCTTTTAAGCGCAACGCGCAAGGAAACGGACCAGACAGCAACTAGGGGCGGCGGACGTTGCAGGCTTCCCCAGTTGCCTTTTCTTTGTCACTGATCACAGTACGGGAGTACGCAGGCTCTTCGACACCGGCGCAGGAGTCAGCGTTATCCCACGTGATTTTAATGATGGTATTGAAGAGGCGACCGGTTCATTGCGCGCAACAAACGGCACGACCATTCGCGTGTACGGTCAACGCGCGCACGCTCAATTTAAACCTACGACGTTCTTTTAAATGGATCTTTCTCGTCTCAGGTGCCCAGACGCCAATGATTGGCCTTGACTTTCTGTGGCACTTCGATTTGCTGGTTGACGCGAGGCAACACCGTCTGATCGATCGTCAAATAACTCTGACAGTTACGGGTACTTTTAGTGGCACTGAGTCAATCAGTCCTGTATACGCCAACCAGTCAAGCGCACCTATCGGTCAGATGCTTAATAGGAATTTTCCGCAAGTCTTTCTTGCAATGGCACCGTTTCCATCCGCCACTGATGCTGCAAAACATCGTGCGGTTAACAACTGGCCGCCTGTTTCGCCAAAGCCAGGCAAATGACCCCTGACAAGCTAAAAATTGCTCGCGCAAAATATGAGCACATGCTTGAACTAGGCGTTGTTCTCCCGTCTAAAAGCCCGTGGACGTCGCAGCTCCACATGTTGCTCAAAACCTAGAAGACTGGCGTCCAAGGGGTGATTACCGCGTGCTCAATAACGTTACTGTTCCCGACCGCTATCCTATTCCTCACATTCAGGACATCACGGCAAGCCTGCGCATCACCCGTGTGGTCTCGAAAATTGATCTGGTTCGCGCTTATCTCCAGATGCCAGTAGCTGAGAATGACATACCAAAGACGGTCGTAATCACGCCGCTTGGGCTCTTCGAACTTTTGCGTATGCCGCTCTGTCTTTTCAACGCGACCCAGACTTTTCAACGATTTATCTATTTAGTCACTGGGGGTCTAGATTTCGTCTATCTGTACTTTGACGATGTCCTAGTTGTCAGCGCTTCTAAAGAACAACACGCAGAAAATCTCAAAATTCTTTCCGATAGACTGGCCGCTAAAAGCACTACTGACAACTCTGACAAATGCGTATTTCAGCAGCCTTCCGTCGACTTTCTTGGCCAGCATATTGATCAGTATGGCATACGGCCTCTAGACGATAGAATCCGTGTCATCAGAGAATTTCCGGTCCCGACTACGTTAGCCGCTATTCGCCGTTTTAACGGCATGCTCACCTATTATCAACGTTTTCCTCCACACCGCGCCAATTTGCTAAGTCCACTAACTGGCCTACTTCGTGGACGTAAAACGGACAGGGGAACTCACTGCAGCTGCTGCCGAAGCATGCAAGTCAAGCAGAGAAGACTTAGCCAAAACAGTTATGCTTCATCATTTGGATCCGAAAGCTCCACTCAGGGTTGCAGTTGACGCATCGAACACAGCCTTTGGCGCCGTCCTACAGCAACATACAAATGGAGACTGGAAACCTCTTGCATTCTACTCTAGACCTCTAAAACCTGCCTGAGTCACGTTTAGCACGTTCAGTCACGAACTGCTTGCCGTTTACACTACCGTTCGACATTTCCGACAAGTCCTTGAAGGTAATACCTTCATTATCTTCACTGATTACATGCATCCCGATCCAGGGATCCCTACTGCCAATAAGCTACATACGTCTATCTTCAAGGTTAAAGAAATGCATTCGAAAAATGGCAAAATGCTTCTAAACGTGTAATTCGCTAGAGCATGCATGGGTAAGGTCTCAAGAACTTTGTTTTCTATGGTTAGGGTTTTCCCGACATGAAGCATTATTGGGCCCCATGTGTTAGGTCGCTCTACTCTGTAGCTGTTTGCTCTTTATGAGCTTTCTCTCTTTAATTTGGGAGGTTCAGCGTCGGTGACATCAATGCAAAGCAAAGCTTTAATGTCTCTAGCTATTTCGTAGGTGTGTGTTCTGGTGAGCACTATTCAACTTTGCCAGGCACCATAAATAAAAATGGTATAAACAGGAACAGCAAAGTATGCAGGAAATGAAAGGTAGTCATCCACCCACCTATACGCATGACGCAAAGTAGGCAATAGAGGCAGTTAAAAGGTAAATGTTGAACTAATGTCCAAAGAAGGGCAAGGAATGCTTTGAAAGAGCTGGTATGGCAGGGGTCTATGACACATGGTTAGCTTTCGTGCAAATGTCAGAAAAGAGCGGATACTGCATGATAGTTGAGAATAAAGTGTGATCCAAAATGGATTTAGTTCCTCAGGCCGCTAGACTGCCGGTGTTTCCAATAGTGTTTGGCGAAGTTGCTACAGTTAAAAGCTATGGAGTCATCAGAAGATAACTTGGAGTGCAAACTGCATTTTATGGCGGACCTTGACTCAGTTAACGATGGACATAATATTACATCTGACGCAAACTTCCTATAAAACTACTTTTGTCCATCCTTTGTAGCGACTTAGAATTAAAATATGCATGACTCTAATAACGGTGCTACCGTGAAGCTTACATCCACTACGAGAATAGGCCCCAGAGGCTACCCCTATATAGATAAACAGCGGCCATGTAGGCTACTAAGTGTTGGAGTAAAACGATGCTGTTGGGTTGAATAATACCAAGAGGTTTAGTTAGACTCTGATAAGAGCACCTGAGAGATGGGCACCATCGACTAGCAGAACACCTGTGTGACTACTCGAGCCTCGGTTGCGAAACGTATTGCAAAATAAGCGTTTTACCAAGTTTGGTCTACTTACGCAAAACCGCAGGACAAACTAAATAAATAAATAAATAAATAGTTTATTCTGGAATTTATCGAGACACACCAAGCAAGGGGTAGTAATCGTTAGAAAGATAGAGGTAAGGAAAGGTTGGCGAAGGTGTGCTTCAGATCTATAATCCGTCAGCTCAGCGGGGTTTCCTTACTTCGCTCAGTAACATTAATAGCAAATCCGGGTACTAGATAAGAAAGTGTGGGTGATAAATAGGTCAAAAATTGAGCTGTGGCTAAGGAACTACCTCGGAAGACAAAGATCTGCTGCGTTACGGATGAATAAAGCGAAAGAAAGCGGAAAAGATGGAGCGTTAACTGGTGGCGGCTTTTATTGGGGCACGTGAGGATAATGTAATAAGGGTCGTGGCTCAAACTGCTCCTTGCGAAAGAGATACGACCGTCCAGTTTAAAACCCAATGCCGCGTACGTTTCAAGGTTCACAGTTAACTTTCTTAGAAAGCTAGGCGTTGAAGATAAGGGCATAGTGCTTTACCGATTAAGGTTACTATTATTGCGCAGTGCTCTTTAGAGCAAAATGAAGATGGGTTAAAAATTGATTGCAGATAATTGAACCGCCTTCAGTGGCAAGTTCACATCCACCGGACCTGTAAAGTTGCCACTCTGTTCAAGTGTGGTATGCCAAGTATGGATTTACTTGCGCCGTAGTAAGGTGGTAAGCGGGGTAGGTGGCCTCTGCCGTGGATTCCGGCGGAATGTAATATGTTTGAGCCAGGCCCTCCAGGGGTTCCGTAGACCACTCCGCACAGCAGCCATTTGTATTCGTCATGCAGTTGACACAAAACCATTTCTGGCATAACGTCATTGTCACACTCGGGTTAGCTAATGTGGGCCTTGAGATAGTGCTTGTGTAGATAATTACTCCGCCTTCAGACTTCCTCCCAAAGCGCTGGCATCAAAGCAGCTGACATGCTAAAAGGTGAACCCCCGAGTCAGATAAGTCAGATGACAGCCAGGTTCATGTGGACGCCATTAGGTCCGATTGCTTTTCAGAGATAAGGAGTAGCATCACGTCTAGCATGTTCCGGAGACGGTACACGTTCGCGAGTTTTACCTGTAATCCGTTCCTAATGTTTGAGGTCCGGGAGGAAGGAAGATTAGCTTCCATCGAGTTTTGCTGAGTTTCGCTGAGTACGCGAAAATCTAATAAGCATAGATCTGTTTTACTATTTGCTCTTTGGGTTTGTAGCTCCCACACAGCTTGCATCATTCAGACTCCAACCTACGGGATGAGGTATTTTAGAACGTAGAAGCATTTGCCCTTGAGGCGCGGAGTTCCTCTTATGGGTGTGTTGGCCTTTTTCTTCAGCTTGACAGACCATTTCAGAGGACTAAACTTGGCTGGGTCCATTTGTTTTCTGCCAAGGAGCAAAGCCGAGATTACGTATATACTTTGCTCACCCTCATTAACCAACATGGAAAGCATGCCTTTAAGGAAGGCTTGGTCCTTGAATATCCCTTCAGCTGCAGTCTCTTTGTTTGACCCTGGGACGTTAGTGATTAGGAGTCAGCGATCGAGAACAGGGGACTTTTTTGTTCCGGTAATGCTGGTTTTTGTGGACATATCTTTTTTTTGACCGTCTGCTAAAACTGTGCTACTTGATTTAGGTCAACTTTTAGTTTCGCCTGTTTGGTCTTTAATTTCATATTGGGCAGTGAAGACAATTTGTCCGAGGCTTGGTTCTCAGATATTGTTATCCTCGTCTTTGCAGAGGCTGTGCAAACTACATCACTACAACACGCACAGAACAACGCCACCTACAAACATCTGTTGCGCGTTTATTTATAGAAGATACTAAATTATTAATTAGATACTAACGTCCCCCAATACCTTTACACTCCCAGTCATGCCGGTTTGCCCTGGCCCACAAACCTATTCCAGCCAGACGTGAGAGCCTTAGTCCCAGACAGCAAACAAAAATATATCAGTTTACTGTTAAGGAGGTGAAAACCGGAAGTTAGGCGGTAACGGACGATGCTATAACCTATGTAGAGGCGGAAACCGGGAGCTAGGCGGAAACGGACGATGCTATAACCTATGTAAGGGCGGCTTTTCAATCAAATTATAAGGGGCGTGGTAAGGACTAGCATAGAGTAATGGTAGCGTAGTGGTACCGCGCGGTTTAATATGCTGAAGAATCTCCATCTTAAAGCTTCCACTTTTAACTCTGACTTGTAAGCGTATACTAAAGAGACTGAGGGTAAACGCTGCACTGCTCCATCCATTGCGTGATCATTGTCATCAAGAAAGCTCAATTTGTCGGACGGACTCACCAAACTTGAATTTGAACGCGACCTTGTCCTATCTAGATAGGTTCTTGCTTAACGAGCAATTTGTTTATTGTACCAGCAAGCAAACTAAAGCTCATTCCCTGCATTTGGACTTTTGGGTTGCTTTACTTGCTACTTACTAGAAAATAAAGCAGGAACTGAGGGTCCTGTGCCCTGCTCTCGTCGCAAGTTGCATTTGCGATTTAGATTCACACCGGCATTCCGTAGTCGGCGGATTGATTGTCTGTTCTCTTACTCAACATCCCCGTCTGTTTGCTTCATTAAGTTTTGCTTGCTGTTTGCCGCATTTGTAATTATATCATTTGTTTCGATTTATTCGCCTCATTGTCCCTTTTTTCCTGTCTCGGTTTGGTAATTCTATCGTTTGAGATTTATATATACATATAGATTCCATCGATTTTCATTGCATGTCATTTCCATATTTTGTTGTTGTTCTTTGTCTGTCATGTCGTCAACGGACCCCTCTTATTCTGCAGAGCGTAGCTGTGGTAGAGTAGTAGAGAATGGAATTCAATGCGATAGGTGCTTATCTTAGTAGCATACCTTTCGCGCTAGGACGAAGAGTCTATTGCATTATATTCCCAGCATCCTATCTTGAAATTGCTTGGCTTTCCTTCTGTGTGTTCGACAGAAAGCTGCTTCCGTGTACTAGGTTGATGGCAGCTGGTGCAGTCTCAGCTAATTGCTGCTGGACAAAGTGCTTCTGACGACGGCAACCTGCACAGGCTCAATACAGCAGAGTAGATGATTAAGAAAAGGGAGCTATTACTGGAACATTGCGAGCAAGCATTGACGTAGTACGTTAACATATAAACAGTGTACGCGTTTCACTGAACTCGCTATGAGTAGGCGGAGAAATGTTTTCATTTACAACCGAGAGGAATAGGTAATACGAAAGGCTAAGACCGAAGTGACTTGGATACAAACCGCGTTCAGGACATATTCCGCATTTTCGGTACCTCACCGCGCGTTGGCCTCATACGGATCTATCGTGTTGGCCGTTGGAAGCGTGTACTTGTTTTGCACAAGAGAGGCCTTGCCAGGTCGACCTTTGTGGAGTCTAAGTCCGTTCTATCGTAACATAAGTCATAACCGGGCGCGCCTATTGGCTAACCAAACGAATAGCTGATATTAGGCGGCTTCCGATGCGTTTCCTTCCAGAAACAAAACTAGCTCATTATTAACATTAAATAATCCAAATTTTGGTCTGCTTTAGAAGCTAACAGCGGCCTTTGGCAAGGGAATAAGCTTGCGTTTTTCTAACGGAAAGTATGATAAATGGAGTTGGTGGTCAACTTCCGCAGCCAGATGTGACCTGCTCCCGTCTCGCCTCTCTACAGTGGGTAACAAGATCTCGATTACTATTCAGGAGGTTGCTACGGAGATACCGCTCTTGCATGCCTCCGATGTTGCGTCATTGATGAAGTTGGTCCCTGCAGAAGTTCAGGTTACAAATGTGTGATCGAGCACGAATGAAGCGGCGATTTTAGTGGCAACGGAATCATATTCGCTGGTAGTCGTGGTTAGTTCAGAAGCCGAGCTTAAATTAATGCCTTCTGCCAACTCGTCCAGACGCACAAAATCACCTCAACCAGCTGCGAATGCCAGGACTATGTGCAATAAGGCCTGATTTGCTCGCCATAACATGAGAAAACATGTGGTGATCAGAGTCGCGGATGCAACTAGGGCAGGTTACGTCATTGCTACTTTTTCGCTGAGGATCCAGATAGAGTTCCTTTTCAAACCTACTGAAAGTTTGACGAGACACGAGGTACCTGCTTAGGTTCTACGCACGAGGGGCACTTTAAAAGTGCGGCTGACAGCAAAGAACAAACGCGGCAACACATGCTGTTGGTTTGGTACACAACTTCTTGTAGCTTGTGAAGCAAGTGGGGGAGTTGGCGTTGACTTTTAGTCCTTCCGTCGCTACTACGACAACGGAAACCTGGCTCACACCAACTGACTCAGTAAACGATTGCCTGTTCGACTTCGTCTGGTAAAGTGTAGACCGCAATGGGTAATAAGGTAGAGTGGAGTGCTCTTGTTTATAAAGTGGCACTACGGTCACTGAGAGGCTCCGTTTGCCATGTGCACGCAAAATGTCCAAAGTACTTCTTGTTATATGAGGGTGCAGGGTAAATTTGAATTAATCGTTTGTGTTTATCGCAGACGGTCCCCAACTCAAGGAGATGACACGAAGCGTTGTGAGCTACTAAAACGAGCTGCGCCTCCCGCGTCATATTTTGTGGTTGTAGACGACCTAACCCTACCACATGCCAACTCGGGGCATGCCCTAAATATGGCAGACTCCATAGAGGACAACACCTCAGAGTGGGCACAGGGAAACGCCCTTGTGCAGCACGTTAGTATTTCAACGAAATCGTCACGAGAGCAGCCACTCTTCGGTAGGTTTAGTGATACCAACTGTGGTTGCTTGTTAGTCATAAATGATGAGCCTCCTTTAGGTAAGTGCAATCATTTTGTTCTTTTCTTCTCCATTTGGGTACCGGGGTTCTCAGCCAAACCCCGACTGACTCAATAAATAAGGCGGAATAATACAACGTTACTAAGGGATAGAGCCGCACTCATTACCCGGGTTCATAAACAAGAGAAGGCAACGCTGGTACAGTGGTGGCCCATGCTCAAAAGTGGCTTTGCGCAGTTGCTATGGGTGTTCGCTCCGATGTGCAGGCGCTATTCAGATAGGCCTTGCTAGTAGTGCCGACATATGGTTTGGGTGTAGAAACAACGGAATATTCATTGATAAAGGTATCATGCGTCTGGTGGTTTGCACAGGTGGCTACAGTACAAAAGAAGTCGAAATTTAGCCGTCAAACTGCAAAGGCGGGCCAAATACGCAACCAAGAACGTAAAGTGGTATTACGACTGAGTCCCGCATAAAGCCCTTTTAAGTGTAGCATTTGGCATCCTACACACAGAAACGTGGCTCCTACTTGAATAAACCATATGCGTGGATTGGCAAGGGCAAACGTTAGAAGAGAAAATTCGACAGAATTGTCGGAGAACTCACGCGTAGCTATGTAAGACGTGGTGATGAAACTTGGGCGTTCTCAAATAAGCTGAGTCGCCAATTTAATTAATGGTCGACAAAAGGCGGAAAAGCTTAAGTCCCTTTAAAAGCAGGGGAACTTGCGTTGCTTGCTGCGGTTGTTGGCCGGCAATGGTCGTAGCCATGGATCTCACGCAACTATTCATAGACTCTTGTGTCGCTATAATTTTCTGTACGTTACCTGCAAATGTTTTAGTTAATCAGGAAATTACATTTCATGAACTCCAGGGTACACCGTAGGTGCTCCATCTAGTTTGCAGTAAAGCGACGAAATCTCATTAAAATGCCTACGGTGAATGCGAGCCCAATCGATTTAAGGCACCGTGATGAAGCGTGTGTCCGAAGGTGTACCTACGACTATGTTACGCACGTTAGAATGCGTAAGCATCGACCTGAAGCAAGTTTCCGATAGAGCGCGAGCAAATTTTCCCGACAGTGGAATGGCGTATTGAACACCAAACTTTCATATAAGGAAAAAGGTACCCAGTACATGGAGTAGGTTAATTTTAGTCACGCGTAGTGTATTGTTGCCTAGATGTCTGACGGTGTCTTTAGTTATGAGACGCGCCAAAGCAGTTAGCTAAAAGTTTGGTGGGAGCCGTAGGGAACGGAAATGGGAGCCAGGTGGTTCACCGCGGGCTCCAAGTTTACATCTTCAGAAGTAAAAAGACCTGGTATACGGCTGTGATGGAAGGTTAACTAGACGATGCGGCAACTCACATGGGTTGTTGTGGGAATTTGCTTAATATCCGCCTTGGAGTCGGTAGCTCCGGATAAGTTCGGACATTGGCCTGCGTTAGCTATGGCAACAGTTAGATCGCACTTCACAGAAACATTATAACAGCACATTGCTTACTGCTTCGACGAAGTACAAACACGCCTAGGAACCTGCAGTACTCGCCCGACTGCACCATTTATATATTTGTTTATTTAACTGCACGTTTTGAGGAAACTGCAGCTTACAGAGCGTGCCAAAGGTCAAAAGTCAGAAGATGACGCACTCACAGCATTCTTCAACATGTGTTTGACAGGCTGGTACGGCTATTACCTACTACCCATTGATCTCGTAATTAACATACTATACATATCTATGTACACCCATTTCTGGAATACCTCCTAGTTCCAGTGCGACCATCTACTCATAAGCGGCTTAAATAGTGCCGTG
>OX104065.1:137834496-137929883 GCA_944474145.2 Dicrocoelium dendriticum | reverse complement strand
CGTCGTATTGCGTACCGGCGTACTGCTGCTTCATTTTGTCCTCTGTATAAACTCTCGTGTTTGGACAGCATATATTCATATAGCTTTTAGACAGCGAATACACATGCGGTTCCCTGATTCTTTATTTCCTATTGCCACACGGTGTCCAACCAATCGTTAGCGATGGTTTATGTCGCCAGGTTAACCGTAAGTTGGTGCATCTTGGTGTTGTTAAACTAACCCTACTTAGACCTTGCCGCGGTTTATGGCATCACTGATCCATACTGCTCCAAGCTACTAGTAGCCGATGCTTATTTTGTAACTTTCACCTCTGTAAATGCACACCTTCATTACTGTGACTTTTGCCAACGAGTTGACATAGATGGAACCACTACATTACAAAAATCAACCATAAGCAGGTAGGTGAGTTCGGCTGGACCCTATGTCGGAGAAGGTGGACTAGGTCTCTGCGGCGATGCACTTGTTCATACGCACCCTCGTCCCAGTTTATAGGGTAGCACGACAAGGAGGTGAACATGTGTTCCTCTCCAACCGACCGCTGTTTGTATCTAGGTATATTCTTTGCCTGGAGATTTAGGTCGTAAGCAATTCATCTGACTTTCGGGATGTGCAAAACATGACCACCTCAGGATTCGTTAAGTAAACTGTATGTCACATCTATGCATATATTTTTTGTGTATCCGTGGCACACTTCACCATAAACAATTCCTCAGTGTTTGCGCGTTGTGGGTCAAAGGCGCTTTACACTTCCCCATGATGACGTAAATACCCGGAACCAGTACAGATGTCCGCGTTGAATGCGTTTCCATTGTTGGGTAGCATTAGATTATTTCACTAATTGTGCAGGGACATGGATTTAAGGCATTCTTCTACAATGACGAAAACAAATGAAAAGCCATGTGACCCCGTATAACTTGTATCAGTGGCGTTAATAAAACCCATTTCATACGCGCTTGTTGAGGCACCGCGTAAGACTATGTCAGTGGCTACCCTCCTGGCGACAACGCTGCCTGATATGTGCTTTATTTAGGCCTAATAACTACTAGTTATGGAGGCGCTCATTGCTTATGGTGGGGTCCGTGCTAGTGGCGATTATGCTGCCACGGCTGTTTGACGTACATACGCTTAATAGTTGTCGGTTATGCTAGTTCATGAGGACAATAGTTGCCACTTCCCTAGCGGCAATATTGCTGCAACTGCAAAGGGCAGAGTAAGAACGATGCATGGAGGCGTGTGGAGGCACACATTACGCATTCGTTAGCGGTGATAACGATGCAGCTATAGTAGTGCCAATAGGGGCTAAATAAAGGCCGGTCCTGAAGGCCAACGGTTCCAAGAATTTCGGATTCGCTAGTGCCGATAATGACACTAATGCTACGCGATCAATATTAAATTAATAACAACAAGGCGGGTGGAGCAAATAGGTGAGATTTTGCTTGTAATAATATGGTTGTAAAGGTTATAGGATTGAAATAACTTGGAACACTGGTAGCCCGGCTTGGTTGCTCACCTGTTGATTGTTTTTCCGAGCTTGATTAAGAAATCGCATACGTTTCACCACCATGCGAGGTGGCATCTTCAGTGCAGTAATAGGCAGTGTGTATTGCTGCTTAGTGGATTGTCAGTCCGTCATGCACGGGCAGGTGACTTTTGAAGGTGGCGATTTCGATTTGTGCCACGTGATCTCTGCCCATTTGCTTCCACGGCTGAACCAGGTCTTGCGATTCGCCGGAGATCTTTCTTTCGGAGTTGATGGTACACGGGGTCAATGTCGATGCGCATGTTGATCGAATTATTAGAGGAGTACCATGCTTCTAGGAACTCTCTTCCTTTCTGTGTTGTTGTTTGAGCTAAAATCACTGTTTGGTCCCAATTGAAGCTATGTCCCTCCTCATCTACATGCGCTGAGACAAGAGACGATGCATAATGTTTTTTACAAGCCCTCTGATGTTCTTGTATTCTTGTGGATAATTTCCTTCCTGTCTGCCCCACATAGTTCATTTCACAATTATTGCAATTTATTTTATACACGACGTTTGTTCGTTCTTGTGCATTCCTCATATCCTTTGGGTTTGATAGTATTCTTCGCAAAGTAGCGGTTGGCTTATGAGCGACCACGATGTTGTATTGTTTGAGCAATCTGGCAGTCATTTCAGATATGTTCTTCATATACGGCAAAACGACCCTCTTGCTTGCATTTGGTATCGGCTCGGTGTTCATAACTTTATGGTTTAGACATCTGCGGATGAAGCTGCGTGGGTAGCCATTGCGCTCGAACGAATCGAATAGGTGTTTCTCTTCTTCCCGTTTGGCTTCCACTGTGCTGCAGTGTGTTTCAATCCTGCGAAATAGTGTCCGCACGCAACTTATTTTGTGGCACTTTGGGTGATTGCTATAGAAGTTCAAAATTTGATCCGTATGTGTTCCTTTTCTGTGAACGGATGTTTGAAATTCACCATCGTTTGTTCTGGTCACCAACACATCCAAGAATGGGAGCATGTTTTCTGCCTCTAACTCCATTGTAAACTGAATCCCATCCATTGCATTGTTGAGCAGTTGGTGTGCGATTGCTACTTCACTGCGTTTCAGTATTACAAATGTATCGTCAACATAGCGTACCCACAACTTCGGGTTAATAGCTGGTAGTAGATCTTCTTCCAACTTTTGCATGACGATCTCAGCGATCAGACCTGATATTGGTGATCCCATCGGTGCCCCCTTCACCTGCTCGTAGATCTCTCCGTTGAACGAGAAGTAAGTTGTGAGGCATAGTTGGAGAAGCTTGCAAATGCTTGCAGTCGTCATACTCCCAATTTTCTCATCTCTGTTGTTCAGGCGTTCTATGATGGCTTCTTTTGCCAGTTGCAAATTGACAGATGTAAATAAAGCGGTGACGTCGAAAGAGACCATCGTTTCGTCATGATCTATATGCAGGTTCTTGAGCTTCTCTAGAAATTGCTCGGAGTTGTTTACGGAGTGCTGCGAACCGTTGAGTAGATGTTTGAGGCGCCTCCACAATTCTTTCGCCAGGTTGTAGGTGGGTGTACCTGGAAGTGAAACAATTGGTCGCAACGGAGCACCCTCTTTGTGTACTTTTGGGAGCCCGTAGAATTGGGCGATGTTCGAGTCACGGGCTCTCATTTTATTCCTTTCAATTTCTGTAATTTCTTTCAACCGTTGTAGTTCATGCAATGTTTTGTTTATCTGGTTTGTTAGCTGCGATGTCGGATCGTAATTAATGCGACTGTATGTGCTTGTATCGTTCAGAAGTCGTTTTGCCTTCTCAATATAGTCTACTTTATCCATTATGACTGTCATACGTCCTTTGTCTGCAGGAAGGATAACAATTGACTCGTCGGATCTCAGGGCTTTCATTGCTTCGTGCTCTTGTCGAGATAGGACATTGTATTGCTTGACATGTGTCATGGCAGGGACGATTGTGTGTCGGATTTGTTCCTGTATCTCTTCTCTAAGTCCATTTGACCGTAGAGCGTTTTCGAATTCCGCTAAAAACTCCGTGGTTGCCGCGTCTTTGATATTGTAGTTTAACCCTTTGGTGAGTATCTGCTGCTCTGTCTCACTGAGCGGTCGTTTAGAAAGGTTCCTGATCCAGCGATTGTTGTCAACTCCGTATTGGCAGGTGGTCAATTTTGACATCTTTCCATGAAGCGCGGCCTGCTTCTTCATTCCGGCGTTGTTGCTCTGCGTTCGATTGCCAACTGTAATTGTTCTGTCAGTTGTTGTCCCACGATTTGCAAACAATTGGCTCGCTCTACATCCAGACATCTTTCATATTTCTTGATACGATTATGAGCGTCCGTGATCATTATTCGTACCATGCGTTTTCCGAACTGACGTGCAACATCCCAAGCCCTGGGATGGTTTAACGGGCTAAGCAACCATCGTTCATGTAGGCTAGTGGAGCCGACAAGAATGATGTTGCTACAGGAAATACTAAAGTTTCCCAGTGGGTTATGTTTAACCTTCCTAAGCACTAGCTATTGGTGGTAGTAAAGTTTAAAATGGCTGTATGTTTGATGGATATTATGACAACATTGTTGTAGGACTTTCAGTACTTCTCTATCCTCCACTCATGCAGACAAGTGCCGCCAACAACGGGGTCTAGTTGCGTGCATTTATATGGGCTTACCATGCGCCCGTCAAGTTCGCAGGAATATAAAGCTATACCTAGTCTTGACAACATATTTGGTCGACAGGACTACAATCATTTTTGCCTTCAAGAATTGATGTTCTTCATTATTCGTTTGTCACCTTATTTTCACTCATGCTTTATATAACTTCTTCTTAAACATTGCACCAATAATTTTCCATCAGTATTGTTTATAATAACCATACTGTATTAATATGTAAAGGCGGAATCCAGCTATTATATTCATCATACTTTGAGAAGAACGATTCTAGATCCCACTTAAGCTCCACGAAAGCTGACAAGTGTATGTTTACTTATTTATAAATAACAAATGGAAAGAGTCCAAGAAAATGAACAAAATATAAAGAAAGTATAAGTTAGTCCGTTGACGTAGTGTTACGGAAACTGCATTTGGCAATTTCATTTAGGAGTAACGGCGTGTCGGCCTATTACACTGAATAATGCTGCTAACTAGTCCTAACCTAAAAAGGGTACAAATGTCTTGCTACAAAAGGTTATAAGCATGGTCAGATTGAAGCAGGTGCACGTCCATTTATCGTCATAAGCTAAAGTTGCAATGGTCGATATACATCTTATTGTTTCCCATTTTCATCATTATACAGTTCCAATCATGGACGTATGAACAATTTTCTACTTTTTCGTTTACAGTTGCCATAAATTGGCTGTACAGTTGCACATATCTGATCATGCCTCCATGGGAGTGCCTCGCAGAGTCGAGAATAAAATGTTTTTATTTTATTTTTATTTTTTATGCCGACATGCATAAATAAATGTATTTTTTAAAGCCATTTTATATGTACTGGCATACCTCATCCAGTATTTACGCACGCCAACAACTTAATTCGCCCCTGCGAGGATTACACCAACATACATTGACTAGTCACAGTCAACCTTTTTGTCTTCCCGCTAACATTATGTCGCTTAGGTCAGTAGTTCCGGGCCTTCTTACTGTAGTTGATGCTACGGCGTATCTTTTTCTTTACAAATACATATTCCGTAACTAGTCTGTCACGTAAAGGCGTATGCTAATCTCATTTTATTTGCCTAAACGTGCAACCCATTTACCCCGTTAGTTGCTTTTGATTTTCAAAGTGATTTGCCTTCTTTTCCACTGAAGTCCCGGTTCACACTAACGTCTTTGTATAGCAGTAAATCAAAAACAAAATCACATGACACCACGTGAAGTAAGCATAACATCCATTTTTCATTAACTTTCCGTTTATTACTTTTCATATATTACCTTCAAAAATCAATTTTTATTTACTGATTAATAAGTATACTTCATTTTCCACTAGCATACGTTTACTTTGCACTCAAATTCCCTTTAGAAACTCCGCGTATCCAGTACCATTTTTCATTAAGTTCATTTAGTTCGTCGAGTTGTATATGGCAGGAGGAAAATCCCTTGTCAGCTCCATCGATTCCGTATCACACTGGGTTTGATGCCTGTCATTGTCTTAGGACGTTCCTCGAGAGTTAGTCGCAATTGCACTGAGAGCCCCAAGATACCAGTATTATTTTCGAACTTTGTCTAGCAGCTGCTTGAAACTTCCCCGGATGGCGGGCCTGCATTTTCTTTCGGTAGGTCGTTCCAATCATTTACCACTAGTAGATAGGGTGACGTCCGTGCGAATTCTGTCTTCGTTGCTTGAATAGTTTCCGTGTGTTACCGCGTGTGAAACAGTCAGCGTTTAGCCGAAAGCATTCCGGTAACTCACTTCCATGTTCCCGTAGGAGAACGCGCGTAGTGTAGTGGAGATCACCCCGGCGCTGGTAGAGATGGAGTGGAAAGAGATTTAGCTGCTGGAGTCGAATGGGTTACGGGAGATGATAAAGCAACAGAACACATTTCGGTACACGTCTCTGAACCCTTTCCAGCCCAGCGCATTCAAAATTTGAACGCGGATAGATAGTTGGTAGGCTATATTCTAAGACTGTACGGACGCACAGTGCATTAGGCCAAAAATTCTCAGGCGTCATTCGAGCGTATGCTCGTTTTAAGGCACCCAGCATTCTCCTTCCATTGGCAAAAGTCTTAACGTGTCCTGCGTCGTACTAAGGTCAGAAGTCACGCTAGCTCCAAGGTCTCTCGTAGGTGGTATTTCTGAGGAGAAACCAGCCAACGTGGTATGTACCGTACGGTTCAGTGCTACCCGTTAGCAGAACAGCGCGCATATCCCGGTTTACTGACAACTTCCACTTGATGGATCATCCGTGTAGCTGGTCTAGATTCCCTTGTAATCTGTCTGCATCCTCAATGCTGCATACCGTTGACCATAGCTGGAGGTTATCGGCGTAGACCAAGCAGCCGGTTTGAGGTGCAGTCGGCAGCTCTTCAGTGAACAGCTTGAGGAGCGCTGGGCCAAGCGCTGATCCTTGGGGTACCCCACTATTCATGAACAGCGGAGCAGAGAGGGTTTGGTTTACGTGTACGCGCATTGTCCTAACTCTTATGAGATCCGCAATCCAGGAGAGAAGGTTTCCTGTAATGCCAATTCACTGGAGTTTGTGTAGCCGTCCTAGGATTGGAACTTTATCGAAGGCTTTATGATAGTCTATGAATATTACCTCAATCAGTTTTCGAGCATCTTTGGCTTCTGCCCATAGTTCCCTGGTGAGGAATAGGTTAGAAATGCATGAACGTGCTCCCCAGAAGCCAGGTTGAGCAGGTGAGATGCTGTTTAAGTCCATACAATGTAGCTGATGGGCGCATTCGACTCTGTTCCATGGTTTTGCATACGACTTATGTCAAGCATATTGCCCGGTGAACTACGTTGCGTCTTGTGGGTTTTCTCTGGTATATGGGCTCGATGCTACCTGCCCTTCAGCCTGTATGTAAACAGACCACTTCGTGGGATCGCTGAAATACTGGGTAGAGAGGGTGGCAACGTAATCAGCTATCGTTTTGAGGAAGCTAGAATGCAATCCGTCCAGGACTTTGGAGGCGTTTGGGTCCAGTT
The DNA here is from genome assembly GCA_944474145.2 of Dicrocoelium dendriticum. NCBI lineage: Eukaryota > Metazoa > Platyhelminthes > Trematoda > Plagiorchiida > Dicrocoeliidae > Dicrocoelium > Dicrocoelium dendriticum. The sequence continues at coordinate 137,922,752 of OX104065.1, read as the reverse complement.
CGAGGTGTAGCTTGGTGGCTACCTCGGAGTTAGTTTCAACTTGGTCTATATAGTTATACTGTGCAGGTAAACGGTCGTTGAGCAGCGGCGATTGCACTGAGTAGACCACGGCATATTGCGGAGACAGGTGGTTTGCTTTTTCATTGTCGCCGTAGAGAACGGTACCTTCCTTAGAAGAGGATAGAGCCGGGATCCTACCACACATTTTGGCAAAACGTTATTTGGTATGGATTTTGTATTCCATAGCCAGTCCAGATTCATGTTTTATTTTAGTCTCGCTTTCTCAGGATGCATAAGTTATTGACAGCCTTGTACTATGAGTAGCTTGATGTCAGTCCTGTGCCCTTGGAATGGCCCAAAGTTTCCGCCGCTTTTCATTAGGGATCTTCCTGCTTTAGTAATCCATGGGGTACTTTTGCTGGCGGTTTGCTCTTGCAGTTGGGAACAAGTGATCCATGGAGCCGCATCATCATAGCTCGTAGGCATTTCCATGCGTCTTCAAGCTCCAAGGATTGCGGAACAACTCACACCATGTTACCTGCAGGCATTATTAATCTGGGCTGGTCAGTGCGCCAGAATTTGCGACGCAGTGTCCCCGATCGTGGATTGTGAGGCGTCGTGTCCACTACAAGGAGACTGTACAGTGCTCGCTGTTCCCAATAGGTTGAAGGATCGTTAGCCCTGAGAGGTCAGTTGGGGCAGAGGTGAGAACCAGTTCTAGTACGTTTGGTAGCTGACCAGGAATTATCCGTGTTGGTGTAGCGACCTGCCATCTCAGGTTACACTCCTGAACAATATAAAGATCAACTTCAAAGCAACCCGGTGGGCAAAATTGTGCAGATGGTCTCAGATTATGCCCGGGGGCGTTATGTTTTTCCATAAGGAGACCGTTTGTTTTATGCACTAAACAAATAAAGGTATATTTCTATACTTTGCTAAAAGCTGTGTCCTTGAGGGTTCAGAGCATGATGTACAGTAACTATATGCTCTTGCGTGAGTAACAAAGGTATAACGTTTATATACTCCTTGAGCGTGAGTACTGCAACAAGTCTGCAGTAACCGTCCCTCAAGGATATTCATTTTAGCTCCATAAGCCATGTTCGGTAAAGTACGTGTCTCAATGAATGGTGAGCCCATGGAAGGAGAGAAGAAAAGCGATGGCCTCAGCAATGTCAGAAAAAAAGATTCGTAAGGATTTCTAGTAAAAATAAATAAAAAGTTAAACAAACTAAATGTCTAAAGTGGACGGCATCTCTGCGTAATTAGCTGGAACACATAAGCGTGGAATATCACAAATACACCTGCTTAACAGATGACCCCGAGCGCCAAACACAAATGGATACAGTCGCAGCCAAAAGTAAAACCAGTTTTGTAGCACAAAATTGCTAACTATAAAACCTAGATATCTTAAGCAAAACGCTGCATGATCGCTGTACATGCCAAGAGCAAAGTTACTGCAATGCTTGTAGCATTTCCGGAGTTCTTGGGTCACCGCCAATGCCGTATGCAACAATCTTGCTAATAATGCCGTATAACTTTTCAAGCATGTACAGTGAACATGAGGAAAATTACAAATAGTGGCTACTTGCTATAGCATGTCAATAGGGATGCGTATCTAGAAATGTGCAATGTAGCTCCAACGTAGCAGTAATTACTATGTACGGCACAGTGGCCGAAAAACACACTCTCCAAGCTTAGGTACTAAAACATGGACGAATACGTAAAATATATACAGGAAAACGCTCGTAAGGCACTATAGAATATTTCGCTTGCGCGAAATCGCGTGAACCTTTATGTATAGACCATAGACAAAATACCTCCGTGTGTCGTTTTCAGAAGCTAGTTAGTAAAGGAACCCTGTATAAGTAACAATACCAAAACTATTCAACTTGAAGCGATTGTGAACGTGGTTCCGAGACTACATAAGTCTGGTCTACATAGATAAGCCAGAACAGCTCAGCCTCCATTTGATTCGAATGAGCCTGTAAACACTATCAATTTATTAGACAAATCCAGCATGATTTATCCGGGTTGGTTCAGTTTATGCATCCCGATCCATGGATCCCCACTGCCAATAAGCTACATACGTCTATCCTCAAGGTTAAAGAAATGCATTCGAAAAATGGCAAAATGCTTCTAAACATGTAAGTTGCTAGAGCATGCATGGGTAAGGCCTCAAGAACTTTATTTTCTATGGGTAGGGTTTTCCAGACTTGAAGCATTATTGGGCCCCATGTGTTAGGTCGCTCTACTCTGTAGCTGTTTGCTCTTTATGAGCTTTCTCTCTTTAATTTGAGAGGTTCAACGTCGGTGACCTCCATGCAAAGCAAAGCTTTCATGCCTCTAGCTATTGCTTAGGGGTATGTTCTGGTGAGCACTATTCAACTTTGCCAGGCACCATAAATAAAAATGGTATAAACAGGAACAGCAAAGTACGCAGGAAATGAAAGGTGGTTATCCACCCACCTATACGCATGAAGCAAAGTAGGCAAAAGAGTCCGTTAAAAGGTAAATGTTGAATTGATGTCCAAGGAAAGGCAAGGACTGCTTTGAAAGAGCTGGTATGGCAGGGGTCTATGACACATGGTTAGCTTTTGTGCAAATGTCAGAAAAGAGCGAATACTGCATGATAGTTTAGAATAAAGTGTAATCCAAAATGGATTTGGTTCCTCAGGCCGCTAGACTTCCGGTGTTTCCAATAGTGTTTGGCGAATTTGCTACAGTTAAAAGCTGAGATATGAAGTCAGCAGAAGATAAATTGGAGTGCAAACTGCCTTTTATAGCGGAGCGTGACTCAGTTAACGATGGACATAGTATTACATCTGACGCAAACTTCCTAGAAAACTACTTTTGTCCATTCTTTGTAGCGACTTAGGTTTAAAATATGCATGCCTCTAATAACGATGCTATCGCGATGCTTACCTCCACTACGAGGATAAGCCCCAGGGGCTACCCCTATATTGATAAACAGCGCCCATGTAGGCTACTAAGTGTTGGAGTGAAAGGATGCTGTTGGATTGAATAATACCAAGAGGTTCAGTTAGACTCTGATAAGAACACCTGAGGGATGGGCTCCACCAACTAGCAGAACACCTGTGTGACTACTTGAGCCCCGGTTGCAAAACGTATTGCAAAATAAGCGTTTTACCAGGTTTGGTCTACTTACGCAAAGCCGCAGGACAAACTAAATAAATAAATAGTTTATTCTCGAATTTGTCGAGACACACCAAGCTAGGAGTAGTAATTGTTAGAAAGATAGAGGTAAGGAAATGTTGGCGAAGGTGTGCTTCAGATCTATAATCCGTCAGCTCAGCGGGTTTCCTTACTCCGCTCAGTAACATTAATAGCAAATACGAGTACTAAATAAGAAAGTGTGGGTGATAAATAGGTCAAAAAGTGGGCTGTAGCTAAGGAACTACCTCGGAAGACAAAGATCTGCTGCTTTAAGGATGAATAAAGAGAAGGAAAGCGGAAAAATTGAGCGTTAACTGATGGCGGCTTTTAGTGGGTCAAGTGAGGATAATGTAATATGGGTCGTGGCTCAAACTGCTCCTTGCGAAAGAGATACGACCGTCCAGTTTAAAACCCAATGCCGCGTACATTTCAAGGTTCACAGTTAATCTACGCAGAAAGATAGGCGTTGAAGATAAGGGCATAGTGCTTTACCGATTAAGGTTACCATTATTGCGCAGTGCTCTTTAGAGCAAAATAAAGATGGGTTAAAAATTGATTACAGATAATTGAACCGCCTTCAGTGGTACGTTCACATTCACCGGACCTGTGGAGTTGCCACTCTGTTCAAGTGTGGTATGCCAACTACGGATTTACTTGCGCCGTAGTAAGGTGGTAAGCGGAGTAGGTGGCCTCTGCCGTGGCTTCCCGCGGAATGTAGTATGTTTGAGCCAGGCCCTCCAGGGGTTCCGTAGACCACTCCGCAAAGCAGCCATTTGTATTCGTCATGCAGTTGACGCAAAACCATTTCTGGCATAACGTCATTGTCACACTCGGGTTAGCCAATGTGGGCCTTGAGGTAGTGCTTTGTGTAGATAATTACTCCGCCTTCAGACTTCCTCCCAAAGCGCTGGCATCAAAGCAGCTGACACGCTGAAATGTGAACCCCCGAGTCAGATAAGTCAGATGATAGCCAGGTTCCTTTGGACGCCATTAGGTCCGGTTGCTTTTCAGAGATAAGGAGTAGCATCACGTCTAACATGTTTCGGAGACGGTACACGTTCGCGAGTTTTACCTGTAATCCGTTCCTAATGTTTGAGGTCCGGGAGGAAGGAAGATTACCTTCCATCGAGTTTTGCTGAATTTTGCTGACTACGCGAAAATCTAATAAGCATAGATTTGTTTCACTATTTGCTCATTGGGTTTGCAGCTCCCACACAGCTTGCATCATTCAGACCCCAACCTACGGGATGAGGTATTGCAGAACATAGAAGGATTCGCCCTTGAGGCGCGGGGTTTGTCTTAAGGTATGTTGGCATTTTTCTTCAGCTTGACAGACGATTTCAGAGGACTAAACTTGGCTGGGTCCATTTGTTTTCTACCAAGGAGCAAAGCCGAGATTACGTTTATACTTTGCTCACCCTCATTAAACAACATGGAAAGCATGCCTTTAAGGAAGGCTTGGTCGTTGAATATCCCTTCAGCTGTAGTCTCTTTGTCTGACCCTGGGACGTTTGTGATTAGGAGTCAGCGATCGTGAACAGGCGACTTTTTCGTTCCGGTAATGCTGGTTTTCGTGGACATTTCTTTTTCTTGCCCGTTTGCTAAAGCTGTGCTACTCGATTTAGGTCAACTTTTAGTTCCGCCTGTTTGGTCTTTAATTTCATATTGGGCAGTGAAGACAACTTGTCCGAGGCTTGGTTCTCAGATATTGTTATCCTCGTCTTTGCAGAGGTTCTGCAAACTACATCATTACAACACGCACAGAACAACGCCGCCTACAAACATCTGTTGCGCGTTTATTTATAGAAGATACAAAATTATTAATTAGATACTAACTTCCCACAATACGTTTACACGCCCGGTCATGCCGGTTTGCCCTGGCCCACAAACCTATTCCAGCCAGACGTGAGAGTCTTAGTCCCAGACAGCACACAAAAATATGTCAGTTTACTGTTAAGGAAGTGGAAACCGGGAGTTAGGCGGTAACGGACGATGCTATAACCTATGTAGAGGCGGAAACCGGGAGCTAGGTTGTAACGGACGACGCTATAACCTATGTACGGGCGGCTTTTCAATCAAATTATAAGGGGCGTGGTAAGGACTAGCATAGAGTAATGGTAGCGTAGTGGTACCGCGCGGTTTGAAATGCTGACGAATCTCCATCTTAAGGCTTCTACTAAAAAACTCTGACTTGTAAGCGTATACTAAAGAGACTGAGGGTAAACGCTGCACTGCTCCATCCATTGCGTGATCATTGTCATCAAGAAAGCTTAATTTGTCGGACGGACCCCACCGAACTTGAATTTGAACGCAACCTTGTCCTATCGAGATAGGTTCTTGCTTAACGAGCGATTTGTTTATTGTACCAGCAAGCAAACTAAAACTCATCCCTGCATTTGGAGGTTTGGGTTGATTTACGTGCCTACGCATAGAAAATAAAGCAGGAACTGAGGGTCCTGCGCCCTGTTCTCGTCACAAGTTGCATTTGCGATTTAGATTCACACCGACATTCCTTAGTCGGCGGATTGATTGCCTGTTCTCTTACTCAACATCCCCGTGTGTTTGCTCCATAAGTTTGCTTGCTGTTTGCCGTATTTGTGCTTATATCATTTGTTTCAATTTATTCGCCTCATTGTCCCTGTTCTCCCTGTCTCGGTTTGTTAATTCTATCGTTTGGGATTTATATATACATATAGTTTCCATCGATTTTCATTGCATGTCATTTTCATATTTCGTTGTTGTTCTTTGTTTGTCATGTCGTCAACGGACCCTTCTTATTGTGAAGAGCGTAGCTGTGGTAGAGTAGTAGAGAAAGGAATTCAATGCGATAGGCGCATATCGTAGTAGCATACTTTTCGCGGTTAGACGAAGAGTCTATTGCATTATATCCCCAGAATCCTATCTTGAAATTGCTTGGCTTTCCTTCTGTGTGTTTGGCAGAAAGCTGCTCCCGTGTACTAGGTGGATGGCAGCTGGTGCAGTCTCAGCTAATTGCTGCTGGCCAAAGTGCTTCTGACGACGGCAACCTGCACAGGCTCAATACAGCAGAGTAGATGATTAAGAAAAAAGGAGCTATTACTGGAACATTGCGAGCAAGCATTGACGTAGTACATTAACATATAAACAGTGTGCGCGTTTCACTGAACTCGCTATGAGTTGGCGGAGAAATGTTTTCATTTACAACCGAGAAGAATGGGTAATACGAAAGGCTAAGACCGGAGTGACTTGGATACAAGGCGCGTTCAGGACATATTCCGCATTTTCGGTACCTCACCGCGCGTTGGCCTTATACGGATCTAGCGTGTTGGCCGTTGGAAGAGTGTACTTGTGTTGCACGATAGAGGCCTTGCAAGGTCAAATTTTGTGGAGTCTAAGTCCGTTCTATCGTAACATAGGTCTCAACCGGGCGCGCCTATTTGCTAACCAAACGAATGGCTGATATTAGGCGGCTCCTGATGCGTTGCCTTCCAGAAACAAAACTAGCTCACTATTAACATTAAAGAATCCAAATTTTGGTCTGCTTTTGTAAGCTAACAGCGGCCTTTGGCAAGGGAATAAGCTTGCGTTTTTCCTAACGGAAATTATGATAAATGGATTTGGTGGTCAACTTCCGCAGACAGATGTGACCTGCTCCCGTCTCGCCTCTCTACAGTGGGTAACCAGATCTCGATTACTATTCAGGAGGTTGCTACAGTGATACCGCTCTTGCATGCCTCCGATGTTGCGTCATTGATGAATTTGGTCCCTGCAGAAGTTCAGGTCACAAATGTGTGATCGAGCACGAATGAAGCGGCGATTTTAGTGGCGGATGTGACTCGCCACAAAATAAAGTCACAGCTAAGCATTTCACATTGACGCAGTCCTCAGCCTTCTACATCGAACCTGTGCAACTAATTCTGCTATGAAGAATGCTTCGTTGGAGCACAGATCATCTCTATCTCGTAATAAATAAATAAATAAATAATTATTTTATTCTGGACAAAGCGAGACACGCCTTTTAGGCATGATCAGCACACTGCATTATTGTACATGATAGCCGAATAAGCAGCACCAACAGTGGGAGTAGTAAAGTTGGAGACAGTAGTGTGGGCCCATAGAGCCCAAAGGTTGTATGTAGTCTATGTACACAGAATGCCAGAGGTAAAAATAGTGATCAGATCACTTATATGGTTTGTTGATGAGGAACTAGTCCGATGAGGTCCCGTAAGCAATGTAGGTCAATGAGTGAAGTATGAGGAAACGGGTGGAAAATACTTAAGAATAGTGGTATGTCACTAGTCAGATATGTAGGCGTGTTCATGCGAGAGCCGATATATGCACAGAACTCGTAAATGTGGTGTCAATCAACTTGCCAATGTGTTAGGGGCGGTGACTTTATTGAGTGGCGAGTCACATCCGCCACGTCGCAGTGTTGTTAAGCAGACATTTGTGGCGTTTTGTAGGGAAAACGCTTGCCAGACGAAGACCCACCACGTCCTGGAACACTGCCGGCTGGTGATATACATTGGCAAGATGGTTTCTGACCGATTACCCTCGCGGATATTCGCAGTCACGCAACGCCAATTTGTTTCCTATGGCTGGGTAGTCGCCTTCGGAGTCCATTACAAGTGGTTGGAGATGTTGAAGTCGGACGACTCAGGTGACTTGTATTGAATTGATCAGTTTCTTAGGTTCTTTAGTGTGTCATGCTTATGAAGTGCGGGTTTTTTCTTTGTTCTTTATTGAATCCGTGTCCATGGGAGCGTCGCAGGTACGTCTTCAACGGTGTTCGGTGCAGGTAATGTTATCCTGTAGAACAAGGGTGAGAAGAAAAGCGGACCGAGCAAACTGCCAACAAAATTGAACAGGACTATGTTATTGTATAAATATAAAATTTATGGTAAAGATGTGCTGGCTGAAATCAATGGAGTGACCGATGAGCTGATGCTAGTGGTACCTATACCGCCAAAGAATAGTTGCGATATGAGCGAAGAGAGACGCCAAACAAGAGGGGAAAACGTTAACGTGAGCTGAGATGCGTGATAGTGGAGCCGAGAGGCAAAAGTCAATCAGAGACAAGAAATTCGGATTTCGGTAGACATTACCAAGCATAGAGATAATGATTCAGACAAAGAGAGTATCATGAGGTTGTAACTTATACCAATGAGAACTTGAGTCGCTGGCAGCCGATGCTCAAAATAAGAGAGGCCTTGGCTTGAGGTCTATGGGCATTTGGAGCCTCAGAGGACTGACTTGGCCAAAATGTTTTGGAATGAGACGCACAGAAGTAATGGTAACCAAAAGAGACCTGGGGATGTTGCGCTGACGCTAGTGATAACTATACCGCCATTGGACTGTTGCGATATTGACCAGAAGAGAGGCAAAACACGAGAGGGGCCGTAATTGTGCGCTGAGAAGCATGAGAATGGAGCCGAGAAGCAAACCTCAACCAGGGACCTGAGATTGCAATTTCCATAGAGCGACCAAGCATGCAGATAATGTGTCAAATGGATGCGAGCACATAAGGCAGTTAATTATACCAGTGAGAAAATTAATGGGTGGCAGCCGATCCTCAAAAGAAGAGAGGCCTTGGTTTGATGCCTATGGGAATTTAGGGACTGAGTGGCTGGAGTAGTCGAAGAGGTTTAAAACTGAGTACCACAGTAGCAAAGGGAATCAAAAGAAGCTTAGGATTTTGCGCTGACGCTAGTGTTAACTATATCGCCATTGAACCGAAGCGATATGGACCAAAAGAAAGGCCAAACAAGAGAGGAAAACGTAATTGTGAACTGAGATTCATGATGGTGGAGCCGAGAGACAAAAGTCAATCAGAGACCTGAAATTGCAATTTTGCAGGCGACCAAGCATGCAGGTAATGAGCCAGTATCATGAGGCTGTTTCTTATGCCAATGAGAACTGTAAACGATGCTCAAAGGAAGAGAAGCCATTGTTTAAGAACTATAGACATTTGGGGCCGGAGGCCGGTGCGGTCCAGGAGGTTTAAGATTGCGTGGCGCATTAGGAAAGTGGATCAAATGTGGCGTAGTATGTTGTGCTGAAGCTTTGGGAACCTAAACCACCATCGAACCGATGCGATATGGACCAGAAAAGAGGCGAAACAAGAGGGGGACATAATTGTGATCTGAGAAGCCTGAGAGTGGAGCCTAGAGGCAAAATTCAACCAGGGACCTGAAATGTCGATTTCGGCAGAAGGATAAAGCATGCAGGTAATGTGCCAGACTGAGGCGAGTACAAAAGGCAGTTAATTATAGAGATGAGAACGTTTGCCGACGGCAGCCGATGTTTGAATGAGAGAGGCCTTGATTTGAAACCGATGAGTATTAGGAGCCTGAGAGGCCGGACGAGTCCAGTAGGTTTAATAATGAGTGTCACAGTAGAAAAGGGAATCAAACGAACGGTTATTGGTTGCAACTAAACCTTGTTTAGGCTCCTGGGCTCACGAATCACTACCTGGCGAAATTACCCCCAACTTGTGTTTTGACGGATTTTTGCGCGCCACAGCGCCATAATGTCCCTGGGTCTGACTATTACCTGAAAGTATGCTCACTCATACGGACAACATCTTTCCTTTTATAACTTTCATTAAAACGAAATGTTTTAACATTCCACAGAAGCTATGCTTGTATGCATATTTGATCACGCCTTTACAGGTGTGTCTCGTTTTACCGAGAATATACTATTTATTTATTTATTTATATTCGCTGGTAGTCGTGGTTAGTTTAGAAGCCGAGCTTAAATGAATGCCTTCTGCCAACTCGTCCAGACTCACAAAATCACCTCAACCAGCTGCGAATGCCAGGATTATGTGCAATAAGGCCTGATTTGCTCGCCATAACATGAGAAAACATGTGGTGATCAGAGTCGCAGATGCAACTAGGGCAGGTTACGTCATTGCCACTTTTTCGCTGAGGACCCAGATAGAGTTCCTGTTCAAACCTACTGGAAGTTTGACAAGACACGAGGTACCTGCTTGGGTTCTACGCACAAGGGGCACTTTAAAAGTGCGGCTGACAGCGGAGAACAAACGTGGCAACACATGCTGATGGTTTGGTACACAAGTTCTTGTAGCTTGTGGAGCAAGTGGAGGAGTTGGCGTTGACTTTTAGACCTTCCGGCGCTACTGCGACAACGGAGACCTGGCTCACACCAACTGACTCAATAAACCATTGCCTGCTGTTCGACTTCGTCTGGTAAAGTATTGACCGCAATCGGTATCCAGGTAGGGTGGAGTGCTCTTGTTTATAAAGTGGCACTACGGTCACTGAGAGGCTCCGTTTGCCATGTGCACGCAAGATGTCCAAGGTACATCTTGTTGTCTGAGGGTGCAGGGTAAATTTGAATTAATCGTTTGTTTTTATCGCAGACGGTCCCCAACTCGAGGAGATGACTCGGAGCGTTGTGAGCTACTAAAACGAGCTGCGCCTTCCGCGTCATATTTTGTGGTTGTAGACGACCTAACCCTACCACATGCCGACTAGGAGCATGCCCTAAATATGGCAGACTCCTTAGAGGACAACACCGTAGAGTGGGCACAGGAAAACGCCCTTGTGCAGCACGTTAATATTTCAACGAAATCGTCACGAGAGCGTCCACTCTTCGGTAGGTTTAGTGATACCAATTGTGGTTGCTTGTTAGTCATAAATGATGAGCCTCCTTTAGGTAAGTGCAATCCTTTTGTTCTTTTCTTCTCCATTTGGGTACCGGGGTTCTCAGCTAGACCCCGACTGACTCGGAAACTAAGGCGGAATAATACAACATTACTGAGGGATAGAGCCGCACTCATTACCCGGGTTCATAAACAAGAGAAGGCAACGCTGGTACAGCGGTGGCCCATGCTCAAAAGTGGCCTAGCGCAGTTGCTATAGGTGTTTGCTTCGATGTGCAGGCGGTATTCAGATAGGCCTTGCTAGTAGTGCCGACATATGGCTCGGGTGTAGAAACAACGGAGTATTCATTGGTAAAGGTATCATGCGTCTGGTGGTTTGCACAGATGGCTAGAATACAAATAAGTCGAAATTTAGCCGTCAAACTGCAAAGGCGGGCCAAATACGCAACCAAGAACGTAAAGTGTTATTACGGCTGCGTACAGTATAAAGCCCTTTTACGTGTAGCATTTGGCAACCTACTCACAGAAACGTGGCTCCTACTTGAATAAACCATAGGCGTGGATTGGCAAGGGCAAACGTTAGAAGTGAAAATTCGACAGAATTGTCGGAGAACTCACGCGTAGCTATGTAAGACGTGGTGATGAAAATTGGGCGTTCTCAAATAAGCTGAGTCACCAATTTAATTAATGGTCGACAAAAGGCGGAAAAGCTTAAGTCCCTTAAAAAGCAGCCTAGTACTATTGAATGGGAGCATCGTAAGCCTGTAGGCACTGACCAGGTAGGATATTGCATAGCAATGGGGAAGCAATCAGAACGGAAAAACTTCCCCTTCTCTTCTACACTTTGGTTCCTTCGTCTCCATCTTTACCCCCTTAGTATTTTCCAACTACCTAGTCCACTTGGTCTCTTGCGAATACTTATACTTGTGACCCATGAGTCACGTCTACTAAAAACATTTTAACAACATTACGCCTCATGTGAAATGCCAGGTTCTAGCGTTGTTGCCCTAATTGAAGCTTTTCCATTAAGTCTGAGCACTAGTTACTATAGTCAGCAGTTTCCAAACACTATCAGTAGGTAAGCCGCAAAATAAAAAATATATCTTTCTTATTTTTGACAATGAGCGTACTTTAAAAGTTCTAGACCCAATAATCAGACATTTTGCTCTCCATTTATACTCTCTTGGCCCACATACTTAGCTTTATCTAGTATACATGTGCCTTTCACCATTGTCAACACTAGAAGACAGACATAATGAAAACCAGATCCTCTTCTTTAACTGCTTTTGCTCATAAAACACTCGCATTTCCAGATTTCATTTCACTGGCACGAAAGCTAACCAACGACAGAGAGGCCCCCTGTCACACTGGCTGGCTGGAGCACCAGAAACTTTCCATCACCACTTTTCTTATCTTGGCCGTCCGTGTGTCATTTCTCTTTTAGCTGGCTCCAAAGCCTACCATGCGCTATGCGTAATGGCGGGTGAACGACCAGCTCCCCCTGGTTTTTGTTACTGTTCTACTCCTGATTTACCTTATCGCACTTTGCTTAGGGTGCTAGAACAGCTCTTGCCAGGAAAATCACAAAAAAAATAGTCCGTGTGACATTAGAGTACCAGTTCCAGGACGTGGTGGGTTTTCGCCTGGCAAGCGTTCTCCCTATAAAAAGCCACAAATGTCCGCTTAACAACACTGCAACGTGGCGGATGTGACTCGCCACAAAATAAAGTCTCAGCTATGCAGTTCACACTGACGCAGTCCTCAGCCTTCTACATCGAACCTGTGCAACTATTCCTGCTATGAACAATGCTTTGTTGGAGCACAGATCATCTCTATCTCGGATCACTACCTGGCGTAATTACCCCCAACTTGTGTTTTGACGGATTTTTGCGCGCCACAGCGCCATAATGTCCCTGGGTCTGACTTTTACCTGAAAATATGCTCACTCATACGGACAACATCTTTTCTTTTCTTTTATAACTTTCATAAAAACGATATGTTTTAACATTCCATAGAAGCTATGCTTGTATGCATATTTGATCACGCCTTTACAGGTGTGTCTCGTTTTACCGAGAATATACTATTTATTTATTTATTTATTTATTTAGTTAACATGGCCAACTGGATGAACAACGCCGGCACTATCTTCGGAACTTAAAAATGGAGAGAAATAAATCGAAATTCATCAAAGAGCTGCACAATAGTGTGCATCTACACATGAGGCATAACAATACCTCAAGTATGAGCAAGCTCAACCACCAGAAGTAGAGTTGTTAAAGCCCAAGCAATGTAGACCAAAACGGATTTCAGGCCCAAATGCAATTAGCTAAATTTTACTAAATTTTCCCATGCTTATTTCTTTATTATTGGTGGCAGGCTCCTATAGCTCACTGACGTTAGATACAGAGCCTCATGAATATAGAAAATCGGCTCTAAGGGATAAATCTTGTGATGTTTAGCTAAGTAATGGGTGTATTTTGTAGGCCGAAATCTGTCAATGGATCTGAAAGATCCCCAGGGTTACTCAGGTAGACCTGGCTCATGCGGCCTTGTTATAAGCTTTAGAAAAGCTTAGAGGCTTAAAAAATGCTAAACTCTATTTTACTGGTTGTTTATGTGGCTCAGTATCCACTGAAAATGGTATGCTGTGGCCTCCTAACCGTGAGTTAATTACAAGCTCCCCTGAATTCCCATGTAGATATAATATTCCTTGCTGGATTTCTAGCGTTTTCGAGCAAGATCATCCCTTATCTGCATATATTTGTCATGTATGCCTGCAAAGTTTACTTTTCGGCCACCTGCGCAGTCCGTAGTTGTCGCAGGGTATTACGGGCTAATTAGAGCATTTCTGGATAGCTATGCCTATCTAGAACATACGCCGCTTCCCTACTTTTTATATCTTCTTTTCTTTTTTCTGCTATCTGCTTGCAAAGCAGAAAGCCATTTTTAGCGAAAAATAAAAATGGCCTTATTCGTAGACCATCATTTAATTGCGAATAACTCGCAAACTACTGCACGTATTGTGTTGCTTTTACGTTCAACGTATTCAGGCGCTAAAGCTGGTCCAGACCAGTGTAATTTTGTGCCACTTTAAGCGGTATTCTAACTGTAGAAAGGCTTTTTCTTTTATCTGAGAATAACTCAGGTTGAAATTTTGCGCCGGAGAGCAATATCAGCGTAAGAAAAGTAGGGCTGTATTTTTTGTTAATTGGTATTTTTCTACTGAAGCGCGCAGCTTTATTTTCTCTCTTAACAAATTGTTTCTATTTTTGTCCGCATTTATCGGAATTGTTTTCAACTTTTCGTATGCCTTATAATCCCTTCACTCATTTCTTCCATGTGCGCACAATTGGGGCAACTGAGTGGCCAATTAATGTGCGATCAATTTAAAGTGCACTTTCGGCGAATTGGATTCTGTTCCAAGGAGAAAAGGCACAACTACACCTCCGCGAAGTTTTCACAAAAGAACAAGGAGTTCAATATCGCCCGCAGGAACCAGAAACATGTCAAGGTGGGCGCCTGCGACCCAGTAGCTGTATATCAAACAATGCCAATGCATTTGTAATTGCTGACGATGAACATACACTTATATTTTACCTACTTCCATGCAAGAGCATCGGATTTATGTAAGCATTGATCTGAACCCTTTAGGGTGCAGACTCTAGCAGGTCTAGAAATATACCTATTTATTTATTTATTTAAAACCTTAAGAAAATGATAAGTTGCAGTCAAATCAGAGTTAAGTCTTGGCTACGGCGAACGAAATACCTGTGGGCTACGCCGAACACAACGGAAGAATACGTTGAATTATATTTCTACCGCAAAGATGCGACTTTCAAGTAGACACAAAGTTAACATGCAAAAACAGCAGAAGCAAAGCCAAGGCTCATCATGATAGAAGAGAGGATTGCAAAGAACTATTATCGAGTAGGTTTTCGGGCTTGCAAACAAAGTGTACAAAAAGAGTTGTGATAAAAATGATTACGAAAATAAAATTGTGAGCGAAAATATCCACCACAACCTAAACAAATTCCCGTTCATATGCATAATAAAGCGTTGTGACGCAGTTTTGCAATAAAATTAGTCGGTTAATCGGTAAACGGTATCACATTTACACAGCTTTTAACGCATGCCAGTCTCAATGCATGGGATGATATTTTGTCATAGCCGTTCTATTTATCTTATTACACAAACTATGAGCTACCATTTATTTCCCGCTTTCTTTACAAAACAAGTAGGAACATGCACATAGTCTGGAACGTGTATCTCGATCAAAATGCTTCATTCACTGCAGTACGTAGTCAAAGATAAAAGTAAACGTTTGCCAGTTCCTCATCACATTCCTTGTGCAAAAATATTGAGTGCGGAATTATTCACTAAATGCCTGCTGCATTATTAACAGGATATTCTTAGTGCGAATAATAGCCACCTTATGCTTGCCCGCGTTTAACATTAAATTACAGTACTTAAACTACAATATTGTTAGAAACAGGCTGAACAGATTTCACACAATTTCCCGTCTCTTGAGCTTTCGCCTAATTATTCGATTTCATTATTTAACCACGCATATCTAAACTTAATACTCATACAGCAAATAACATATTACTCTACAAAATAGTTCTTTATAAAACGTATTATACAAATATTTCGATCAAAACACCAATTTTCGTACTCCTACCTGACGCCAAGGAATTTCACATTCCACCGCCATTGTGCTATCAGACGATTCCGAAAAGTAAGGAGGGCCACTTAAACTACTCAGGAGGGACGGTTTAACGTGACGCGCGAATTCAAAACACGGGTTATACCACGAGGCACAACTAATTTATGGACCCAGGCTATTATGATGAACTCGCCCAATGTTAGCTTTGAGCGGCTTTAGATACCCAAAATAGACCTTCTGTCATTTAGTCGATAAAATGTGGAAGCTTATAATTCGAGTAAAATTACAAGTGTAATGCTAGGTAGGTGCTTTGATTTGTGCTTGGATATCAACTAATGCTTATAATGGGAGGGCGGCTTGTGGCGGTACATCAGCGCAACATAACATGAACGCCTTAATGGCAAGTGCGTGTGTGGGTGAGGAGTTGTGCGTCTGGCACTATGCGTATGTGACACAAACAGATGCAAGTAAAATCGGACTGGTGGTAGCTTGCTATATATCGTATACACGACTGGATGAAAATACGGATGGACTAAGCTACGTATGAAAGTATGTCTACGTTGGGAATGCCTGTATGCAAACAAATGTATGTATATACCTATGATGGGCGGCAGGCGGTTTCGGAGTGGCCTGTCACAGGACGCCTGCGCATACCGAGAGACCACAGGTGGTTTGTGCTGCACCAGCCATAACTAAAGCACACAACCCATATCCAGTATAAACTCGAAGGAAAATGACCGGAGGCAATTAGATGAGAGCCACCTTACATCAACGGATCCGGCCAACACAACTTCACAGGCGAACACAAGGTGGCTGTTGTTGGGGAATCAAGCGCACACAAGACGATAGTTGGACCTTGGTCCGCTCTACACTGAGTGTATGGCTCCGCACTTCGAGCCTAGCACAGCCACAAGGAGCGCGCATGCCGTCCCCTCCGACAACGACTAACTGACCGCTGGAGCCAGTATATATATATATATATATATATATATATATATATATATATATATATATATATATATATATATATATAAGTACGGAGGTCTAGGTATATTTATTGATATGTAAATATAAGTATATCTATGGCTACAAACTATACATTTGAAAATTAATGGTAAGTTATTCAAGTTATACATGCTACTGATTACGGAGCTTGACAGGCATATGTGATGGTACACCTTGTAATATGGTTACTTGCAAAGCTGAGCTGCACATTCCATTAATAACGTGATCCAGCTATTATAATGAATGGCCTAGCTTCATCTTACTGGCCTATCCGGACTCGTCTGAACGGTCTCCTGCTTTCTGACCCACCTCAGACTTCTGAGATCTCAATGGCTTAAGCTCTGCCGACGTATCGTACTGTATCCCCCAACTGAAATGCATTGTTGGCCCTGAGTAATCCTTATTACTATATCCCCTTTCTTCGTGTACGTGTCTATTCTGCCGATGCTTTCCTTTATTACTTAGACCTAAATTCTACGGTTTTCACTCTTTGAGCTGATTTTCTAATCTCGTCTCAATGGTCTCTTTGTTTCTGAATATTGTGACCTGAATGACCAGGGATGGGCAGACTTATCAGTCTGCTTTTCCGTCTCAGTGGTCTCATTGCTTTTGAATACTGTGACCCTATTGATCAGGGATATGCAGACTTATCGGTCTACTCCCATAACCCGGAGAACATTGTTGGCTTTTCGACCTCTTCTGAAGAGTATTTTCCTTTTCGCAATCTATTTGCATTAATTTTTCAATTAGACGTAAATCTCTTCGGACCTGGATCTAATCTATCCTCGGTTGAACAGTCTTATTTTCCTCACTGCTCCCTGACATCCGGGACGTTATCACTTGAGGCTTTACATTCCAAACGCTCTGTTCCCTTTATCTCCAGACCTTCCCTTGGCATGCTAACTGGCTTTTCATATAGCCGCTGTCGTCTCTCTTCTCATGACACTCATCTCTGCTATCCACAAGTTAATTTGGCGGCCTAGCTTCATCTTGCTGGCCTATCCGGACTCGTCTGTACGGTCTCCTGCTTTCTGACCCACCTCAGACTTCTGAGATCTCAATGGCTTAGGCTCTGCCTTCGTAACGTACTGTATCCCGCAACTGAAATGCGCAGTTGGCCCTGTTTAATCTTTATTGCTATGTACCCCTTCTTCCTGAACATGCGTATTCTGCCGATGCTCTCCTATAGTACGTGTATCTATATTTAACGGCTTGCTGTCTTTGCTTCCGACTACTGTGACCCTATTGATCAGAGATAGGCAGACTTATCGGTCTAGTCTACGGTTTTCACTTTTTGAGCTGATTTTCTAATCTCGTCTCAATGGTCTCTTTGTTTCTGACTATTGTGACCTGAATGACTAGGGATGGGCAGACTTATCAGTCTGCTTTTCCGTCTCAGTGGTCTCTTTGCTTTTGACTGCTGTGACCCGATTGATCAGCGATAGGCGGAATGGTCTCCTTTTTTCTGACCTCTCTCGGGCTTCTGCGATCTCACTGTTCTTGTCACTGCCGACGCAACGCTTTGTTACCCTCACCTCAAGAACGTTGCTGGTCGTGACTAATCGCTATCATCATGTCCCCTCTCATCCTTAACGTGTCCATTTCTGCCGATTCGATCCGACAAAATGCATAGCTTACTATTACGCCTTTCTCCTTATGAGTCGACTTTCTAGTCTGGTCTGAACGACCCACCTTCCGACTTCTGTGACCCTAATGATCAGGGGTTTGCAGACCCAATGGTCTGTTCATACCACGTCGGGAATATCGCTGACTTTTCCACTCATCAAGGAAAACTTTTCCTTTTCTCATTTTGTTTGCATTCCTTTTTCCACTGGTCAGGCAACTCTCCGGATCTGGCACTACTCTAGCGGCGTCCGACCAGCCTCCTGCTTTCTGACTACTTCCTTACATTCCAAAAGTTAACGATCTAGGCTGTTGTCCTGGTGCTCTGTCCCCCTTATCCTGAGACCGTTCCTCGGCATGTAACCGCCTTTTCATATAGCCACTTGCTTCCCAAACTGCTTTCTGATGACACTCATTACTTATTCCCACCTTACTTTGGAGGCCTAGCTTCAGCTTGCTGACTTACCCTGGTTTGACTGTACGCTCTCCTGTCTTCTGACATCGCTCGCACTTCTGTGATCTAATGACCTAGACTCTGCCGACGAAAGTCTGTTACCCTCACCGCAAGACCACCGCTGGTCATGACTGAACCTTATTATCATGTCCCCTTTTTTCCTTAACATGTCCATTTCTGTTGATGCTCTCTGTCAGCACTTAGACTTTACTAATACGACTTTCACCCTACGAGCTGACATTCTGGGCTCGTCTCAACGATCACGTACCTTCCGACTTCCGTGACCCTAATGATCAGAAACCGGCAGCTCCAACGGTCTGCGCACAGCACCTGGAACATATCGTTTGCTTTCTTTTTCTTTCTCTTCTCTCCCATAGAGCCCATTTTCACATTCTAGCCTGGCTTATCTGGTTCTGGCTTTACGGCCTCCTGTCTTCTGACCTCCCTCGAAATTCTGAGTTCTAAATGATCTAGTCTCTGCAGACGCAATGCTCTGTCTCCGCCGCCTCCAGAGCACTGCTGCTCAGGATTCAACACTAGTATATCCGCTTTTATCTTTAACCCTTCTATCCTGTTGACGCTCTGTTAACTTTTTGTCATTTATAATAAGGCTTTCTCTCCATGAGCCGATATCCTCATCTCATCTCCATGGTCTCCTGCTTTCCGAATACTGAGCCCATACTTTTGAACCATCGACTGGTCCAAAGGTCTGTTCGCAACACCTCGAGACTTTTGTAGGCTCTTCCATTTCCCCTTAAGTGTTTCCTTCACGATTACATTCTTCATTTTCGCACTCTGTCTGCCTTCCTCTATCCATTGGACGGATAACACTGCGGGCCTGGCTCCACTCTAGCCTCGTCTGACCAGTCTCCTATTTTCTGACTGTTTCCAGAAATCAGAGACGCACGTGTTCTAGGCTGTGCAGTCACAACGCACTCTGTCCCTCAGCCTGAGAGCTTCGTTTGATATGCTAACGGGCTTTTTATATAGCTCCTGTAGTCCCGCAAATTTACTTTCTGGCGACATTCACTAGTGTTATCCCCACTTTAATCTGACTGCGTAGCTTCAGTTTGCTGACTTATCCAGTCTCATCTAAACGCTCTTTTGCTTTCTGACCCCTCCCCATACACTCCTGCTTCATCTTCAATCTTTCATTCTTTACTGATCCGTGTTCCGCTT
Source organism: Dicrocoelium dendriticum (assembly GCA_944474145.2). Lineage (NCBI taxonomy): Eukaryota > Metazoa > Platyhelminthes > Trematoda > Plagiorchiida > Dicrocoeliidae > Dicrocoelium > Dicrocoelium dendriticum. The sequence goes on along the minus strand of OX104065.1, from coordinate 137,903,048 downwards.
GATTCTCGTCGTATTTCGCCACTTATGTTTTACGTGTATATGCGATATTTAAATAACAATTACATGCATAGGGGCACAATAGTTCAGGCATCGCCGCAATTGATTGACTGCATTCCAGATGCATTCCTTTCTTCTGTCTGTGTGGCTGTCTCTGTTCGTTTCCTTTTTCTCCCGAGTCTGTCACAGGTACGGCGACACGCACCCAAGGAATTGTCCTCCGTTTCGACAACAATCCAAGGCACACAGTTCCTCTACCTGGACATGAGCGGAAAATTATCAACTTTTTTACAACTTACTAACTGGACAAATCAATCAATATCTTGCACTGATACAATTCTTCCGCGGCATGAACCACTAAGTCCAATTTACCTAACAATACCTCTTCCACATATCTCTTGAATGGAGGACTTTCGACTACGGAAGGCACATTCTCCTGCCAATACAAAGCTTTAACAATCGGTCAATCTAAGCTCTTCAATCCGCTTTGACCGCTCAAATGGCCGTGGTTTCCCCTATCTCTACTCAATTTCACTACATACCCCGGGGGATCTGCCATTCTTTCTTCGGAACCTATCCTGTCCTCCAAGACTTCAACTTATTTCAACGTATATTCTTCGAGGCTTCACGTGGTTCTGCAGATGATCAACACATCATATCCAGAAAGAATGCTTAGTTCCTGACCTACCGATCTGGAACAGGAGAGGACCCAGGCACGCAATGGCCACTTGCATAGCGCATCAGTCAGCAGAAAATGGGACGCAACTTGACTGCGAATAACGGAGCAAAAGAACGTTCAACAAGAACCATAGCCAGGTACCACTTGCCATTCAATGGATTGGCGGCAGTGTTTCAGGACGTGGTGGGTTTTCGCCTGGCAAGCGTTCTCCCTATAAAAAGCCACATATGTCCGTTTAACAACACTGCAACGTGGCGAATGTGACTCGCCACCGAATAAAGTCACAGCCCATAACTTCACACTGGCAGCTCAATTAGAATCATCATACTGGATAGCTTGCTCTTCAATTGTCTTCCAATGGATCACTCAGGCTTCTCAATCTATTATTACTCGAGGTATGACTGCGATATATGGCAGAGCGATTATGTCCAAACAAATGGATCCCGATCCCACTACATCCAAATCGTTCTTTCGCATGTTCACTATCGCACAGTTCCAAGCATGGACATATAAACAATTTTCTACTGTCACCACAGTTCCCATAAAATGTCTGTACAGCTGTACATACCTGATCATGCCTCAATTGGCGTGCCTCGCATAGTCGAGAATAAATATTTATTTATTTATTTATTTAATGATATTGTGATCCAGGAGAATTTGAGAAGATTTGTATAGGGATGAAAATAAGTGCATGCACGTATTCCCACGTACATAGTACGACTATCTATCACTGAAAAATTCCTGTGAACCTGACGAGTGCATAGTAAAGCCATATTACTGGGTCACGGTGTCACAATATTGTCGATAATTTATCGGACTTACGGGTGGCGTTACCTGTCTCCATGAGCAGTGCGTATAAGTACTATAAATGTAGCGTCATCAACACTAATGAACCTGTTAGGCATTTGGGGTTTTAACCATCGCAAATGCATGTCACTTATTAAGGCTACCCAAGTCTCATAGGAAGAGGTTACTACTGCCGGGATTGACACCTATGGCATTGGCTCCATGAGCTTCCATGAACTGTGGTTTATTGTTCCAATTACGTCCCACGAAATGTACGTTCAAATTGTTAAAACGAAAGCCTCAACCATTGTCATGCCGCGGCTATAGATCTATTCCTTTTAAGCTCGTTTTTGACACGTAGCTTTGTTGTCATTAGGCCAAGTAGCAGGTGCAAAATTGTTCGCTCCACAGCGATACTGCACAGGTGTGGTCCGAGCCCATATAAGCCGTAAATGACAGGAAAACCAAGGAGAAACTCCGACTTGCGAAAGTGAAATGCGTACATATGTGACGTGGACGTATAAACCAAACCCTAACGATTACGTCATCATGGAGAGCATTTGACGCGCACCGGATCCACAACGCGCGGGCACTGAGGAATGGTTGTTAGTAAGTAATACACAGAGGCAAATAGGAACACTATGCATATACGAACCGCAGTGGATTCTACAAAGCAAGGCAAGAGAACGGGAAGTGTTGAACAAGCCGTTAGTAATGGTAGGAGTTTCCGGACATTAATTTTCAAGTTATGGGTGTAAGGAAAGCAACGGTTGCTTCTTGCAGGGTGGCGAAAGGACAAGACAACAGGCTACTTAGTTGCATATGCCAGGGTTTATAGTATAAGAGCAGGGGATCGCATGCGACGTTACTGTGGTCATAAGGACAAAGCTGTGTAGCAGGAGGTTATTGAAAATATGGTGGTATCCATTTGTCACTAAAGGAAATAGTGCTGCGCAATGCGTCGCGGACGGTCGGTAGACGTAATGCATAGAAGTATCCTTTTACTGCGTTCATGTTAATGAGTTTGATGTACCTTCAAAGCTGAATGTATTAGGCGAATTGTCAGTTGTCATATCTTAACATTACTTGCGAAGGCCAAAACGGCACTTGGCAATGTGCTAGCAGATAAGCAGCGATGGATATATGGTTCCAGATATGGGGAAACCGGATGCAGTAAGGGTGATAGAAGTTTCAACCAAGCGGAAGTTTTCACCAGTAGGTAAATGAGCGTGTATATTGGTCGGAACACACCAAGGGTGAACGATAAGCAACGGTTTTGCCAGCTAAATAAGTGGCCAATGAGACAGGACCAAATCAGTGGGAACAGGATATAGGATAACGGAACGCGTGAGCCACGATATATGTGTAAGTTGGTTGAAGTAGGAAAGATACATGCAAAACTTTAATTTGTAAAAGACGCCGTGGTGCATAGACGAAGGGCATTCTGCGTTGGTCTGTAAGCAACATGAAGTTGGTCTGAACAGTCGTGCAGGCTAAGCGAATATGCGCGCGTTCAAAAGCCACAGGTGAACAGCTAATACACTTACCGAATGTGCAAGGGAGTTATAGGTGGCGACACATGTTACGCGGTGGCCGAGCTGTGTTGGTGGATCGCTCATGCGGGCAGCACGGAGAGCCGGGCGTTCGGAAGTCACTACTTACGAGCCTAGTGACTTACCGGAGGTGCAACGGAGTTTACAGTCGGCGGCACGTGCTACATGGAGGCATATCAGTAATGGCGGATCACTCATTCAGGCATCAAAGAAAGACATTCTAAACGCCACATGTGACTAACCAATACGCTTGTTGAAGGTGCAACGGTGTGTAAAGTCAGCACCCGTTATGTGGAGGCAGCTCAGTGGTAGCAAAGCAGTCATGCAGGCGACACGAATAGACAGGCGTTCGGAAAGCTACTTGTTAGGAGCCGGTAGACTTACCGGCGGTGTAACAGAGTGTTTAGGCGGCGGCATATGTTACGTAGAGGCAGAGCAGTGGTGTTGGATTACTCATAAAGACAGCACTGATAGACGGGTATCCTAAAAGTTTCAAGTGCTCAGGCGATCCACTTACATGGGAGGCAACATGGTATATAGGCAGCGGCACATGTAACGTAGAGACAGACCGGTAGTGGCGGACCAGTCAGCTAGGACGCAAGGATGGACTGATGTTTGGAAAGTCACCTGTTAGGCGCTGATAGACTTACCGGAGGTGCCACCGAGCATGTAGGCGGCGGCCCAAGGTACGTGGAGACACACCAGTGGTAGCGAATCACACATGTAAGCATCAAGGATAGCCCGGCGTTCTAAAAGCCACATGTTGAGCCAATAATCGTACCGGAGGAGACAGTCCAGTAGTGGGGAGCAGTCATGTCCGCCACATGCCATGTGCCAGAGATCTTTGGATGTGCTAGGGTAGTGAGGTTAGAGAAGATCTAAAACAATAACGGTCGCTGAAGCGGCGCTTCCGTTGACTGGTATGCTACCGCTTTCAAAATTGAGTTACTTGGTTTACGTAAGCGCACGACCGGGTGCATTTCTAACTGAGCACGGACGTCACGTCTGCACTGTGTGCGTTTCGTGCGAAGGTGCGAGCTCTGCTAAAAGTTGCATTAGATCAAAATCCTTATTGCGGGGGCAGGGCAAGCAGGTAATCGCTTTAATGTATACCTACTTTTAATCAAATATTTCGGATTCTTAGGATAAACTTCTAGGTTGGCATGTCTGTAGGTGTCATTTTATCATGCGGATATCTGTAGGTGGTGTCTTCCTTTATTTTATATGCTACATATAATTCATTGCTCCTGAAGCGGACAGGGACAACGATGTACTTCGTAAGTAATGTGCTGCCTCATTCACAGTGTCTTTCGGTGGCCGACGGTCCCGGAGTCAGACGGACCCTGTCAGCATGCGCCTCCGAAGTTCACGCAAAGCTTCCAAACGCAAAAAGTATTGTTCATTAGCCAGGCAAATCACAGTCGGGACATGGTGGCATTGTAGCCCTATCGGACGCCTCGTATCTGACGAAGTCCCGAAGTCGCCGTTGGTGGTGTAGACTAGCAAAAGCACCTCGTACTGTTGCTATACGGTTCGTGATATCAGCTTCAATTCAAAGGGCAAGTCTGGTAGCTGTCATGGATGTGGGGACTATCGCCTGCAGGTTCCAAGTCAAAAGGTCGTTTTCCTGGGAGCACCTCCACACTTTCTAGGTTGGGTGCTGTAAATGTAATCTACATGACTTTGTCAATAGCACAGTTAAAGGGGAAGGTGGCAACGGGCATGGCTGCGTCACGCTGCTGGTTATATTGCAAGTCATGGACAGCTTGCTGTAATCCAACACACTGTCCGTGCTACGCGCGTATAGTGCTCGGATTATATTGGCGTCTCTTCTTTGGCAAAGGATCTCGGTCAGTAAGCGATGGAAGTTGTTTTTAACATAGCATTGCTGGAGTTTGTAAGCGCACAAGCAGCAGTGAGGAACAGCCACCTGTTACTCACACACCTACGTGTTGCCTACATTGAGGCATGCTAGTTTGACGGAGGACCGAGGGTTCCAAGTCAAATCCGATAAACTGGGTGGCTCAATTGGTCGGGCATGGGCTTGTCGCCAGGACAGGAGTGACGCTGCGCGTTTACATCGGAGTTGAGACTACAAGATAAACGCCTAGCAAAGCAGGTTGTGGGAAGGCCAAAAATCGAGGTGTTGAAAATTAGCGGGATAAAATTTAATTTGAACCGGGACCATAAGAGTTAAATAACGTAAGATGACGCAAAGGCCTAAGCAGTTGCGTCCAAATCCATATTCACATTGCCGACTTCCTTAAGATGTCACAGTCATGGTGTTAGCAGTGGCAAAAGAAACTTTTCGCTGACAACTGGAGCATCATTACCATCAACTGCTCAATAATTGATGGCACATTAGCGTAAAACGGCATATCTAACCAATGCAATACTTTTGCTAGAGATTTAGGTATACGGTATTCGAGGAGCCTTAACTTCGCACAGGATATACTATACTAAATTGCAAAGGCCCGACAATTAGCCTTTCAAATATGCCGTCACAAAAGCACAGCCGAGGCACGACTAGAAATTTGACGGTGTCCTATGCGCACACACCTAGAATATTCCACCTTCCTCGGCAGCAATTTTGGAAAGTCATATGGCATAGTGCTCGAAAAGGCTCAGCAGAAGTGTACCGAAATTGCAACCCCAAGAAACCTACCGCTTAGGTACCTACCGCAGTGTGGTCCCAACGAACTTCAGCCTTTATGTTTTCGACGCATCCCTTACATCCGTGCTTCTTGCCTAACGTGATATATCAAGCGGTGCTCAATGGCATACCCAGTCTGACCCTGCGTGGTGGATCAGTAGTTAACCTTCCAAACAGGTGCTGCACTATTTCTACGATACCAACACGGATGAACCTGCGTTCCCTCTTCTTAGTTGCTTACGTAAATACATGGAACAAAGTAGCAGCAAAGCTACGAGTGATTATCAATCGGCAGGTTTTCAAGGGAGGTACAAAATAGTGTGTACCTAGATAATATAAAACGCCTTTAAAAGTCTGCGATTCGGATCCGCATCTTTCTGAAATTAGCCCAGATGGAGCGTAGACGACGCCTTTGGCTGCTCTACAACATTATTTTACACTTCTTCTAGCCACGTGACATATAAGCACCTTGGGCTTACCGCTCACCCTTAACCACCGACGCCTTACAGAGCCTGGTTTCCCTACATCCGATGCTTACCTGCAGGGCTCATCACTTTGCCATCCTCTCTTAAGTTGAGCATTCCCGAAGCACTCCTACTCGTCCCCCTTGCTTACGGCAGCCATTAACTTAACCTTGCCTTGACTTGTTTCTTGTTACCTGTATACTTGCGCGTCATGGCATCCTAGGTTTATACTTATCCAGTAGGACCGATGTCTCTACTGTGGTTATAATGGCCGTATTCATATCCGACCATTTTGCGAGCTGCAGACCGCGGGCTTCTCTGTTTCAGAAATTTTATCGCACGCATAGTATCCTCACACCATAATAATTGACCTTTTATACTTCTCCCCACATTATTTTGTATGTTAGCCTAGCCTCCCATCCTACACCTTAGCCTAAGTCTGACGGTCATTATGAAATCCTTCTCGTGTCGGCACTGCTTTTGACAGTTCTAGTTTGCCTTTGGGCTTTCCAGCCTACTGCTGCCCTTCTCAGCCTGGTCCCACCAGCGCTAATGACTTCCTGCCTCCCTCATAATTACCCCTTTTAGCTGACCCTAAAGCCTGTCACGCGCTATGCGTCTTGATGGATTGAAAACTAGCTCAGGTAAGAGCGAATCACTATGTTGACCAATAAATTGTCTCCATCAATGACTACCCTTGGTTTCATCCAATCCATTACTGAAAGCAACCTCCCAGGTCTCAGCTGGATCAGTCGTACACATCTTATGGATGCAGGACTAGAAGTTTGATTACAGATTGTAGTTAGCCATTTCAGGTTAGCTCCTCACGTGCTTCAGGTTCCCCACCGACACTCAGGTCTGAAGGATGCAAGAACTTACCGGTATCTTTACCCTCCGGCTTCTCTTCCTCATGGGCCACTTTGTCAATGTGCAAACAGTTCAACAGACAGTGCAGCCCAGCCACCAGACTGGCAGGTTCGCAAATCCGTAGTCACTCCTCATATAGGATATAGCACGGCAATAACGAATCCATCCGAGCAGGTAAACTTCAGTACTTCATTCGTTAGTCTTTACCTTTTATCACTGCAAATTCTTATACCCCCAAATCCGTGAAAAAGTATTAGGCATACGCACGTTGAGGTATGTCTTGTAAAGGCATTGTACTAGACGTAGGCCTTGCATAAGATGTTAGTGTCCATTGTTACTATTGATAAAATTAATGCACCTAAAATCAGCATTAGAATTGTCCAAAACAAATTCTAAATATAAGCTTTAGACGTACCTCTGTGAAAGTTTGTGAGTGTCAGTTACTAGTTGGCCCTACTTTAGGCGCTTTCATTAAGCCTCACTACTCGCTACTTTACTCCGCCTTTGCCGATTAGAGCCGTATGCATAGCGCAAAATGATGTATACATATTCCACATCCTCGCTAAATAGACCATTATAAAAGCCATAAGCCCAAGAATCAGGCATTTCGCTCACCAATTATTCGCCCTTAGCCCCATGTACTAGCTTTATATCTTTTATACATGTGGCGATCACTAGTGGTAACACTAGTAGATAGGCATCACGAAAACCAGACCCTCGTCTTCAACCGGTTTTGCTAGTAAAGGATTCGCATATGCAACTCCATCACACGGGCGCAAAACCTAACTAGCGACATTAGTGATCAGATTATTCTCTCCCCCTGTCGCATTCTGTAGACATAGACTTCTAACAACCTTTGGGCTATATGGACACACACTACTGTCTCCAACTGTACTACTCCAGCGCTTGGTGCTGCTAATCCTGCTATCATGTACAATATTGCCATATGCTGATCATGCCCAAAAGGCGTGCCTCGCTTTGTCGAGAATAAAATATTTATTTATTTATTTATCACACTGGCGGGAAGAACATGCGTAAAAGTTTGACTACCACTTTGCCTTATCCCGGCCGTCCGGCAATTGTCTTATCGTTTACCTGACTCCAGAAACCTACCATGCGTTGTACATAGCGGCGTGTAAACAGCCAGCGCCCACCTTTTTCATCTACTTTCCCACGCTTGATTTACCTTATTACGCTTTGCGTATGGTGCCAGAAGAGCTCTCATCAGAAAACGGATCAAGACGATAGCTGGGGAGACATTACCGTACTAGTTAACTTTGCCACCTGCAAGATCGCCACTGGTACTCACCTCAGAACATAAACTTTGGAGAGAATACGCTCAGAAATAGTTGCAGCGGCGTACAATAGTTATGTCAACACATGAGGAACAATCATCCCGCATTTTCGGGCAACGTCAACCCCCAAGAGCAGAGTTGTTAACGCCCCACCAACGCAAACGCAAATAGATTTTACGCCCCGAAGCGTTTTGCTAATATTTTCGATACTTATTTCGTTGCTATTTGCAACGGGTTACTCTAGCTCACTGGTGTTGGTGACCTAGCCTATGGATATAGAAACTAGGCACTAAGAGATAAAACTTGCGGCAGTTGTCTAAGTCATATATGTTTTTCAGACCAAACGCGGCAAGTGATCCTATAGGCCGCCTGTATTATCCAGGTAGGCTTGGCTCACAAAGCCTTGTTATAACTTTTGCAAACACGTAGAGGTTTAAAATACTGAAATCTATATTCATAGTGGATATGTGTCTCAGTATCCGCTGAAAATGGTACATGGAAGACTTCTGACCGTGGACTAATTAGAGATTATCGTGAAGTCGCTGGCATATCTCTCATTCCTTACTGGATTTTTAGCACTTCCGCAAGGCATTATCACTTATCTGCCTATAATTGCCATGTATGTCTGAAAAGTTTGCGGTTCGGCCACTTACGTCCTACCTAGTTACTGCGGGGACCTTTAGGCAATATGGTGCATTACTAGATAGATAGTCCCATTTAGAACTTATATTGCTTGGCCACCTTTTGCACTTTCATTTTTTCGGATACCTGCCTGCAAAGCAGAAGGACATTTTTAACGAAATAAAATAATATTGTTATTCGTATACCGCCATTCAATCGCAAAGAACTTGCTAACTACTGCAAGTATCACACTGCCTTTACCTTTAACTTAATAAGAGGTTAAAACCTCTTCTACGTAGCTTATTTTTGTGCTAAGCTTAGCAATATTCCAGCCGTAGGAAAGACTTCCCTGTTTTTGAGATTTACTCAGTTTGTGTTTTGGCGCTGAAAGTCAAATTTAGTGCAAAAGTTGATTAGCTTTTCAGTAAGTTATAATTTATTGTTATATACGCCGCCTTAGTTTGTCTCTTAAAAACGTACTTCATATTTATTTGCGGTTCTATGAATTATTTGTTAAAACTTCCATGGTTTTTAATTGCCGCTATTAGTTCTTTTCATGTGCGCACTATTATACGTAACGAATGAGCGTGCTGAAATAGTCTAAAGCAATTGTAGTAAAATTCGTGATGAATTTGGCCCTGGTACCAGGGAAAACGTGCATAACTACGACGCTGCGCAACCATTCGTCACTAATAAATTAAAGGGAGAAGTGCCCAAAACATTAACTGTTAGCTATTTTGCACTATTTATTTGTTGAGCAATGGTACATTATTCATTCTTGGTTAACTCTTCCTTACAACCAGGTTGACTTTCGACCGTCTTGTATGTTCCAGCGCTAATGTGTATCTCCTGCGTTGCTCCATTCGTACGCGTCTTTTTGTATCCCGTCCAATAAGCCTGCTGTGTCAGACTCCAGTTGCTTCTTAATATCCACGCTTAGTTTCGCGCACCGTCTCATGCTAGTATTAACTAGGCCAACAAATTGGTGACCCCGAATCGCACCCGCGAACTCAACTTTTTCCTCTTTTGTATTTGTTGCTGAGTTCGTTCCTTTTTCTCGATTATATACGTGTATTCAATTGTGGCTTGCGTAATTTTAGTGCTTTATCGTGTTTTTGTTCATCTTTCAACTTTTCAACTCACATTTCTTGAGTGTCATCTGAGTCGTTTCCCAGCGTAAACATGCTTAATTTGACTGTTCCAAGTTTCATGGAACACAGCTCAGAGGTTTGGCTTACGATATTCGAGATCAAACTGGAAAATAAGGGCCTTACGGCGGACCATCCGACGTACAATCAGCTCGTTCCACGCCTTCTTTCGTCGGTTGTGACGCTGGTTGATGACACTGTACTCTGCCAATGGAATGCGGCAAAGTAGGAAACGATGAAGCAAGTGAGTTTAAGAGTTACGGCCTAGAGTACGAGCTCAATTTAAACAGCTCAATGGTCTCAAGCTTGGAGATGGTAAGCCGTCGGCGTTGCTCCGCGAACTTCAGAGCTGCGCCGGCCCCATATTCTTGAGCAAAGAAGGTATAAAAGAGCTGCGGTTTGCACGTCTCCCAGGGCCATTACCGGTAATCCTGTCCATGTTTCTCGATACACCCCTGAAAGAATTAGCTACCAAGGCAGACACTGCGTACGAAAGTTTTACGCAGCAGACGGCAAGTAGCTCCGGTGACGCATGCCCACCGATGAAAACGGAATCCTGTATTTGTTCCCAGTCGTCAGGCCGAGCTGACCCTAAAGACGAAGAAATTGCTCTACTTCGCCGAAAGATAGCAGCAGTGAAAGCTTGGAAACAGCGTGTGCCACTATCAAAGGCTGACCACGTTTTGGCTACCGTCCGTTGCGTCTCGTCTGTGTCTACAAAGAATACGTTTCATTCGGCACGAAAGCGCAACATTTTCCTTGCAGTTCTCAGTCAGATATTACCGAACACCTCGAAGACGTATGTTCGTATCACCGTCAATAGGGTAGAGAAGCTAGATGTTGTCGGGCTCCCTGCATAAAGCAAGATTCGGTTGCTTCAGGGAAGGCAAATAGCCCCTGTACTTGCATGACCAATGCATCAGTCAATAACTAAGCAAAGCGCCTGGTTTAAATTAAGGATCGACGTTCTTCCCTCACCCTCCTCATCGACACGGGAGCGGAAGTCAGCGTCAACCCAGCGACCGCGATCGACAAGCACTCGGAGCCTATGTACAACTTGCGTGCGGCCAACGGTTCTCCGATAGCTTCCTTCGGCCAGCGCATGAGGAACCTGGACCTCAATCTACGTCGAGATTTTCAGTGGGTCTTCATGTTTTCGTCTGTACCTTCGCAATTATCTGTATTGAGTTCCTCCGACATATTGGGTTGCTTGTTGTTGCTAGTCGCCACAGACTTTTAGACGACGTACAAAACTAGGGGTCGAAGGCGTTCGTATGGACGCCCCGATAATGAGTCCGGTTTTCAGAATCGCCGCTGTGCCATCAGATTTCGCGAACCTACTGTTTGAATACCCGCGACTGGTACGACCAGCTGCAGAGCTTCCGCCAGTCACGACAGGGATTGCTCACCACGTATTTACACGAAGTCAACCAGTAAGCGCACGACCAAGACGGCTAGCTCCTGACCAACTACGTGCAGCTCGAGCTAAATTCGGTATCGTCAGACCGTCCAACAGCCCATGGGTGTCGTCACTGCACATGGTCCCGAAGAATTTCACGGGGGACTGGCGTCTTTGCGACGACTACCGAACCTTAAATACGGTTACCCTGCCCAACGCTAGCCGATCCCACACCTCATGGATCGCACCGCAAGTCTGGCGGGTAAAATTATCTTCAGCACAAGCGACTTGGTCCGCACATACAACCCAATGCCGGTAGCCGGAGCGGACATCGCTAAAACTGCCTTGCCGACTCCATTTGGGTTGCTCGAGTTTCTACGCATGCCATTTGGTCAAACGAATGCCGCGCATACATTTTGGCGCTACATCCACCAAGTTTGTCGTGGCTTACGCTTTGATTACGCTTACCTTGTCAACCTTATATGCGCGCGCTCTTCAAGAGTAGCGTACGTGCGCCACGTAAGGACACTTAGATCGTCTGTCTCAAAACGAGGTGATGATCAATGCAGAAAAGGGTTCGTTTTGTGTCGACACAGTAAACTACTTTGACCGTCGTATCTCGTCTGCAAACGTCGTGCCACTGCAGGATAGAATTTAAGCCACCATAGACTACCTTGAGACACATTCCTTTAAACAACTCAGACGTTTTGATTGGTATGTCAACTTTTACCGAGGGTACATACCCAACGGAGCCACACTAATGCAACCCCTCACGGACCTTCGCCGATTGAAACTTGAGAAATTCGAATTTTCTACCGTAGCACGCGCTGCTTTTAAGTCGCTGAAGGGGGCTATCGCCAACATGGTTTCCATAGCGCAGCAAGACCCGGCCGCCCCATTGTCCCTCAGTACTGACGCCTCGGACTTGTCAGTCGGCGCTGTTTTGTAGCAACGAGTAGCTGAGACGTGGCAGCTCTTAGCATTTTTCTCCAAACGCCTCCAACCTACCGAATTTCCCTACAGCACGTGCGGTAGAGAAATATTAGCCATATATCTAGCGATACGTCAGTTTCGACACGTATTAGAAGGCCGCTCCTTTGCCGTCTTCACCCACCACAAACCTCTGACTTATGTGTTCGGCTCGACTACCGACCGATACTCTCCTAGAGAGTCGCACCATCTTGACTATATCGCTCAGTTTACGACCGCTATACGGCATATCTCATGTGTGCACAAATCCCGCCGCCGATGCACTTTTCCGCTTCAAAGCTATCTGCGCTGACACAGGCACTGCTATCGACTTGGCAGCCATGGCCGCAGCGCAACTCAACGTTCCAGCGCTTGAGCTACTATGCAGGCCACCCTCCCTGGAAATACGACTTGTTCCGCTGACATAGTTAGACGGAACTTTACGTTGCGATTTATCTCTGGGTACGCCGCGCCCAGTCGTCTTACGCCAGTTTCGGCAGACCGTGTTCAGCAAGTTGCACGGCTTGTCTCATGCAGGCGTTCGTGCGTCGGTGAAACTAGTATTCGCAAGACTCATTTGGCGCAACGTCACTCGAGACGTCCGTACTCGGGCAGCTGCTCGCCTTTCGTGTCAGCGCGCGAAGGTGCACAAGCACACGAGAAGCCCATTAGGCACGTTTCCCACGCCAGACGCACTTTTTCATCACGTGCACGTAGACGTCGTAGGCCCACCGCCGCCTTCAAATGGCTCTGCGTATCTACTGACTTGTATCGATCGATTTACTAGATGGTCTGAAGCCGTCTCTATTCCACATTGCTTGTTGGAAACGGTAGTGAAAGCTTTTCTGGAACGCTGGGTAGCTCAATACGGCTTTCCAGCTATTGTGACAACGGATCGTGAGGCAAATTTCTCGTCGACCTTTGCCACCTTGCTTAAGGAGTTAGGCTGCCTCCACGTTCAGGCGACGGCGTATTATCCGGCAGCCAAAGGCGTGGTGGAGCATTTTCACCGCCAGTTTCAGGCAGCGCAACGGGAGCACGCAGCTTTGCATGGTCTAAAAACACTTCCCCTCGTCCTCCTAGGCATAAGAAACACGGCTAAATTCGATTTCGACGCCATGACAGTGCATCTAATCTACGGTTGCAAGCTGCGGTTGCCCGGACAGCTGGTCGCACCAGCCCCATCTACTTCCTCTTTCGACTACAGAAGGTAAACTGATCGATTGGCTCACTGGGTGCATGAATTACGTCAACCCGCTCTTCGATCGCAGAAGACACCAGTGTAGGTGCCTGAGTAGCTGTTTACGTGCTCACACCTCCTGCTTCACACAGACGGTGTTCGACTGCCTTTTCTGTCGCCTATCTTAAGACCCTTCAGAGTGCTAAACCTTGCGAGTAGGACTTACACTATTAACCGCGGTTGCCGACACGAACTCGTCACCATCGACCGTCTAAAACCCGCCTATGTGGAAGAAGAAACCACCTCGCCTACTTCGTATAGCAATGCTTCGTGTGACATCACAACTCACCGCACCAGCTTACCAAATCCTACTGCAGTTCAACCAGACCACGATCTCAGTCTACAAGATTCAGCCGTCCCGACACCGCCCAAATCTATCCCACCGCTTCCTTCTACCAATCGCCGTGGTCGGGAGGTGCGTAACCTTGTTAGTTTCCCCGACTACGTACAGTGTAAATAGGTTTAGCTTTGTGGAGGTTGTATTTATTTGCCCCGTTATGGTCCATTAGCGTTATGAAAACAAAGGTCAAATTCCTCCGTAAAACTCTTTTCTAAAAAGTATACAGAAACCAAAATGTATAAACACGCAGATCATTCGTTCTTTCCTTCTGGAATTTTCGGCGCGTGTTCTTTATGTATTCTCTCTCCTACAGTCCAAACCCTCCCCTCAAGCGGAGGGCTCACACGAGCATTGTTTAGGATGACCCTGACGCCAAACCTGGTCGTTGTATCCACTGGATGGGTGTCGCTACTTCGTGTGACCACGGTCGTTTCTGCGTGGGACGATGGTCGCCTCTTCGCGGGAGTATGGTCGTTACTCCTTGGGACTAGGATCGTTTTGGCGCGGGGCGAGGTTTAGCGGGAGGAGAGACCACTCCCAAGAGCGCCGTCCGGCAGCAGCAATGGTTGTGGTTCTGTCGGCCATTTTCTGGGCTAGCCAGTTTTTGTACTCCGACACGCCCGCTATATTGGCTCTCCTAAATGTACCCTGCCCTGCAATCAACAAATAATAAATCACAAACGGCACTTCCGGCGAACTTCCACTTGACACGAACGCTTACTCATTCTTACTCGGCACGATTTTGCCATAGGAACCTCGATTAACTCGTCATTTTCAATATCGAAGGCTTTCCGTGTTCAGCCTTCTAGGGGAGCTCTCTAGCGCCCAAAAAGGTAACTACTATCTTTTAGGTACTAGTTAATTGCTGACCAATTGTACATTATCCCTTCTTGTTTTAATCTTCCTTACAACCGGCAAGCCACTCGACCGCATTGTAAGTGTCCGCGCTAAGTAGACTCTCACGGTTCTCACTCCCCGTGCAAGAGCATGGATCTTGTGTAAAGCTTGATCCGATCCCTTGTGAGCACAGCACCTAGTACATCTAGAAATATCCGGCTCTTTATTTATTTATAACGTGAAATATTTGGTGAGCTTCATTAAGCAGACGATATAAACTTGCTTACCGATGCCGTTGTGCCGGCAAAAGGTATCCTTTATAGCCTGTCTTGAGTGGTCCGATTATTCGGATGCGATTGCACCTGCATATAGGAAAGCCTTGCTGCAGGACCACCAGCCACTTTATAACCCCGTGTCCCTTGCTACCGGGGCACTCCAGATGACTGATAACTGTAGTTTCCCAGGCAGCAACATAGCAACGATGTGCGCATGGAAAATGAAATCACTTCACGAAAAGATGTTGTGCGTTGGCGAGTAATAGGCAGTGATAGTCATGAGAGCTCTCTAGGACAACAGAACGCTGAATATGTTGTGGTGCCTTCGGCACGTGGTGCGCACGCCTGGTCAGCGCTTACCCAGGAGGGCATTGTTAAGTCTGAGAAGTGTAGGATGGCGCAAACATCGAGGTAGACTCTAGTTTACTTGGCTGAGGGAATTGTAGTCATTGGCGACCAAAGTGGGTGCCGCTGGGCCGTCTCGCCTTTCGAGCTGGGGTTCACGTGATTCCCTTTGTGCTTTTCTCGTGATTTTGCGGGACATGGCACGAAACCGGCACCAGTGGCGCCTCTGCTGCTGTCTCATAGCGGCTTTCTTTTTTAAAGTCTGTTCGGTGCTGAGCTACCTACATGGTAAAGGCTGGTTGTGGCGTGGAGCGGTGAAAGCTGTGGGAGAGCTGTCTCACAGGTGCTACCTTACCTTTTCACTATAGCCACCTTTTTTAAAGTTATCTTGTCCACACAAAGTGTATGCGCCTTACTCCAGGTAGTTTGCTTAGGTCATTATATTTTTCCCGGTTGGTCCCCCATTTAAAATTTTTCCAGCAGTAGTTGCTCGCTGTTTCCCAAATGAACACCTCTTCTCAACGTATATTTCTGGACCAAGCTTGATGAGTAATAAAACGAAAACAATTGTTTGCCTTAAGCGTACCGCTTGCATTTCTTCGTACGATATACATTTTTTATTTCTTAGGTCGTCATGGTTTTACGGCAGCGAAGCACCAGTTTAAATAACTGATGTACTGTCGTGGCTTTTGATGAGAAGAAACAAACTGCCGCCGGTTTAACTGATGCAGCGGCCTACATCTAAGTAGCTGCCTAGATGACCAAGACGCAGGATCAGTGCGGACGCTTGTCTTCGGTCGTTGATAAATCGACCGAAGGATTCTAGCGTGCACAGTGCCTGCGGGGCCGAAAAGTCGACGGTCTAGAAGTTCCAACGCTGTATTTGAGATCCACCTTTTAGTTGGGCAGCGTGTGAGGCGGCAGCAGTACAAACCCGCTGACGGCATTGCGCTTTGTTACCATAAACAGTTTGCGCACAACCGCAAAAGCTGCTGCGGCTGCCGCCTTACTAAACCTATGACAGGGAAAGTAGTGAATATTTAGCGACCCATAAAATGATGGCTTTCTGCAACACAAGGAACTTACCAAATGTGTGACGCACGTTTCTCAATACAATGCATCCTGTTGCTTAGTCTTAATAGCCTTTGATTTAACGACACATGCTGTTGTTTTCCGGTTATTTGCAATGTGTTTCGTCATTAGTTAGAAAATTAGAAAATTACCTTTAGTAAAAAGCGCATTCATACTTATCCTCAGCATTATATGCTGCTCAATTTTAGTGGAACCGTCTAAACCCCCAGTCACACATCACCCAGAAAACCTCGCAACCACGACTTTACAACGTCCTATTGCAAACATAATGCACAAACAGAAGTTGATACCTGGCCACTGCACACCTATATGCATCACGGGTGCTCTGCGTTCTACATCACTCGGTCGTAGTCGTCGGCTCCTAACGAAATTGCTTACCGAACATTGCGCTGGTGCCGGGGCGGATCCACAATCGGATGAATCAAGGGTTCCTTGCGCGCATGTTTATGATGCAGGTGATCATTCACGGTGACCATGGTAGCTGAAGTTGGCGGGCCTGTGATGCTTCTCTGACTGCCATCCATCACAACGCGCACCTCTAACGTACTCGATATTTCAAAGGAGCTTGCCAAGATCTTCTCCACGTCATTTTTACTTTGCCGTCCTATTAAGCATGGCGCGTTGACACTGCGCAGCAATATACCTTCTAAACAATTCGACCTGTCGCAACGATGGTTTTAATCCAACTTATTGATGACATTCCTGAACGCACGCGAAATATCCATCTGAGCCGCGAAGTTGGAGGTTCACAGGAATTACCGCCAACATCCATTGCAATCCACTAACCTTTATTCGCCTGCCTATCACACGGTGTGCATGCCCAATTGTGGAGACTGTAACAGGCTGACCGCAGTCCAACTTCTTGGCCGTTTCAGATCGTATCGCCGGATCAATCAACCAGCAGCATCCTTGAAGGACAACATAGAGATTTTGATTCCCTTCCTCCGCCCCGTTCAATATGTGACCGCAAAGCCTGCGCTATTGGGGCTTAACTGAACCACCACAATTGCTGCATCGGTCTGTACAAACGCGGTTTGTCACGGATCAGGATTCCGACTCCAACCGGTGCCGTCCAGCCGGTGCGTCACTAATCATCGAAGTGCGCTGGAAATGCTTCGTCACCCTTTCGCGAGTTTTGCTGTCGATTTGCTTAAAAGTTCAGACCTCACGGATACATCCCTGCCTGCTGCATTAACTTGCATTTACCCCGTAGCTACCTGATTGCTATGACGATCTGTTATACTGGTTGCACGAATAACGATCACTTCGGAATGCGCTTATAAGGAGTAGCGTTCGCCCTAAGCGTTTAAGGTTCATATTTTCAATCTTTACTCGCTTAGTGGAATTGGATCCCTACATTACAACGTGCCGTACTTGACTCTCCGCCCGGCATCCTTACCAACGCGTACACATTCTGCGAAATTAATCAATGCGTTTAGTATTTCTCTGCCGTATGCTCTCCAGAATTCCTTGCTTACGCTTTTCTCCCGGCGTAATTATCAAGTTCCCTAGCAAACAAAGCAGAAAGCCCCTTCCGCTTCGTCCGCAAATGCTGGCTGACCGCAACGCCGGTTTATGTTCCGTAGCATGTGCACACGGCACTACCTCATGCTCGTCTCCGGATATACCTCTATGAAACCTTTGAGTTGCTGCGCGCGTATGCATACCACAATTGTTCGCACGAATGCCACGCTTGGAACCAGTTCACGCGTGACATTTACCGCCTCCAATTAATTATCCGTCGCCTCAGTTGGTAACAAAGCGGAAGAGGATGACAATCGCACTCCGTGTCCGCAGCAAACATGCACTTCATAGAATGTACCGCCGTAATTAACCTAATGCCTAGAATCCCACAATTTTAACATCACCGTATCTTGCAACCACCTCACGAATGCACGCAGGTAGGAGGAAAAGAAATCATGCCGCCAGCTACTCCCGCAGAACGGTGCACGTACCATTGTTTTCCAACTGGGAGTTTACATGCTCTACCAAACTAAGTTGCTCCGCTTGACTCCGATGCCCTAGGTGCTATAACTCAAGTCTGATATTACGGATGACTTATGCCCTTACCATGAAATGCCTGATTTCATGTGGCTAAAGAAACAACTACACCGGCAGTGTTCCAGGACGTGGTGGGTCTGTGATGGGAGTATACACTTAAACGAACGTGCGGTACCAGCCCAGCAAGGAAGCCCTTAGGCTGCCGCCAGGAAAGGCGGCAGCTGATAGGACGTTCACACGTTTCTCGCATGCACGCTGATTGGGCAACGGTTGGACGCATTGGAGTGAGTTCGTTTGACTGAATCAAAGGAAAAATGTCATGCATTCACAAAGGTCGTTAATTATGGATCCAACTAGCTGTATATACCGATATGTTTCACTCGCCCTCTGGCCTGCGTTTTCGCCTGGTCCATTTGTTTGCAGAAAATACATTTGTCCCTGAAGGACCGACTTTTACAGGTCTTTGTCTGGCAAGCGTTTTCCCTACAAAATGCCACAAAGGTCTGTTTAACAACACTGCGACGTGGCGGATGTGGCTCGCCAGTCAATAAAGTCACCGCCCCTAAAACACGTTGGCAAGTTGGCCGATACCGCATTTACAAATTCTGTGCATTTATCTGCTCTCGTACGAACAGGCCTACATATATGATTAGCGACATGCCACTATTCTTAAATATTTTTTCAGCTTTTTCCTCATGCTTCACTCACCTTACCCGCACTACGTACACAACCTCATCGGACTAGTTCCTCTTCAACGTGTTCCACATTAGTAATCTGATTCTTATCTCTACATCTCGCATTCTCTGGACATAGACTTCGTACAACCTTTGGGCCATATGGGCCCACACTACTGCCTCCAACTGTATTACTCTCGCGCTTGGTGTTGCCAATCCTGATATCATGTAAAATATTGCAATTTGCTGATCATGCCCAACAGGCGTGCCTCGCTTTTTCAAAAATAAAAGATTTATTTATTTATTTAGCTTGAAACCACCGCCTACTGTGCTGCAGTAAGCTGCAAATCAACAGGATAAATCAAATGTTGCTCCTGCTTGAACGCATGCGGAACGCACAAGCAGGCGCGGCCAAATCATAATAACTGCTCTTCTGCACGACGGGAAGCCAGGCCTTGCCGGTATAGCCCCTGAAGTTAGAAGCTTCATCAGCAGTTAACATTATCATGCACCTTAGCGCTTCCCTTTCACATTCTTTGGCTTGCTGTGCACACATCGCTACTAAGTGAATCGATAACAAAACCATCAGTGTGATCTGTTTTAGTCCTTTGCTTATGACTTGCGGCAGTAATGCTCGTGTATTTGTAAAATGACCTTGCAGTTTCCATTTGGCATCGCATCAACCCGCGTTGGAAGGCTTCAATAGCATCGTAACGACCAGTTAGCCTGAAACGAAACACAGCGGTATTATCATGAATTGCGGAAGATACGAAACGCTCTAAAATGTACAAGGTAAATAACTCAGGTAAACAAACCACTTACATTGCCCTTATACTTTAACCATGGCGTACACTGACGTTACTCTTAACTTTCGCTTATGGTTTAGATAACTACACATCATTTAAAATTTCGTAAGCATGGTTACACTGAGTGCATTGGGCAACGGTCACGGCACTATTTAAGCCGCTTATGAGTAGACGGTCGCGCTGGAACTAGTAGGTATTCCAGCGAGGGGTGTACATAGATATGTATAGTATGTTAAATACGAGATCAGTGGGTAGTATGTAATAGCCGTATCAGCCTGTCAAACGCATGTTGAAGAATTCTGTGAGTGCGTCGCCTTCTGACTTTTGACCGCTAGCACGCTCTGTAAGCTGCAGTTTCCTCGAAACTTGCACAGTTAAATAAACAAATAAATAAATGGTTGCAGTCGGGCGAGAACTGCGGGTTCCTAGACGTGTTTATACTTCGTCGAAGCAGTAAGCTATGTGCTGTTATAATGTTTCAGTGGAGTGCGATCTGACTGTTACCATAACTAACGCGGGCCAATTTTCGAACTTATCCCGAGCTACCGACTCCAAGGCAGATATTAAGCAAATTCCCACAACAACCCATGTGAGTTTCCGCATCGTCTATTTAACCTTCCAGCACAGCCGTATACCAGGTTGTTTTACTTCTGAAGATGTAAACTTGGAGCCCGCGGTGAATTACCTGGCTCCCATGTCCGTTCCCTACGGCTCCCACCAAACTTTTAGCTAACTGCTTTGGCGCGTCTCATAACTAAAGACGCCGTCAGACATCTAGGCAACAATACACTACGCGTGACTAAAATTAACCTACCCCATGTACGGGGTACTTTTTTCCTTATATGAAAGTTCAGTGTTCAATACGCCATTCCACTGTCGGGAAAATTTGCTCGCACTTTATCGGAAACTTGCTTCAGGTAGATGCTTACGCATTCTAACGTGCGTAGCATAGTCGTAGGTACACCATCAGACACACGCTTCATCAAGGTGCCTTAAAGCGATTGGGCTCGCATTCACCGTAAGCATTTTAATGAGATTTCGTCGCTTTACTGCAAAGTAGATGGAGCACCTATGGATTACCCTGGAGTTCGTGGAATGTAATTTCCTGATTAACTAAAACATTTGCAGGTAACGTTCAGAAAATTATAGCGACACAAGAGTCTATGAATAGTTGCGTGAGATCCATGGCTACGACCATTGCCGGCCAACAACCGCAGCAAGCAACGCAAGTTCCCCTGCTATTTACATCGGTGGAAGAGCTGAACTCCATCGATATATGAATGCAGGATGCAGCACGCAGGTAATAATTAGTAGGAATATTTTTTATACACACCATACCTGTATGCAGAATACTTAAAATTAAATACATATTTTATTCCCCACAGTGTGTGACACGCCTAAAATGCTCCTATGAACGCTGAGGGTGTAGTCAGTAATTGTCGCAAGTGACGCTATATAAGTAATACATCGTGGAGTTAGGTCGTATGTATATATGTAACGGCATGGGTAAGTAATCACGGTACATGAATTTGCTACTGTGGTACGGATGTTACGGTTGTGTTCGGTGAATACGCTAACATAGGAAACAATGCGTTATCATAATTGAATGGGCAAGGTCCGTAATTGGGGTAAGATCCTCCGGAGAGGTAAGCAGCAGTGCATTTAGTTAGTGTCAAGTCACCTCCAAACAGTTACGGGGCTGCTAAATAGGCACTTGCGACATAACTGAAAAAATAAATAAATAGTATATTCTCGAATTTCCGAGACACACCTGACCAGGCATGATCAACGTTTACAAGCAATTTATGTTTCGCAACCAACACGTTGCTATGTATGTAATCGGCATTAAGCCGAAAGTTGTCCATGCTTTGGAAATTGTAAAATTAATCTTGAGGTATAAATTCGTCAAAACATGACGACAAGTTGGGTTCTAGTGGGCGTAGTGTAAACAGGCTGGGCATTCCGTTTGTAGAGAAAACTTGTCAGGAAAATAGTACATTAGGATTCTGGTCGGATTGCCAGTATGTAGTTGTGGGCAGTGACTTTATTCAGTGGCGAGTCACATCCGCCACGTTAAACGGACATTTGTGGCTTTTTATAGGGAGAACGCTTGCCAGGCGAAAACCCACCACGTCCTGAAACGCTGTCAGAAATCCGTTTGTACACTAATGTAAAACTGGCAGAGCAGCTCATCGACTGAGTTAACCCTCGGTTAACCGCCGTCAATTGCCTTCTAATTTCCTCTGTTAGCTGAACAGGTTATTTTTGCTCGAGGCGGCCATAATGGCTGAGGCCTATGAAGGGTTAGACCTTCGTCATCTTCGCGTCCAGGTGAGCAAAACGTCCGATTCTTGCTTCTAGAATTTACAGGATTATGTATACTTTGCAGGAGTATGAAGGCGTCATGTCCAGCTACCATTACTGGACGACGGTCATGGTAGTGGGTGCATTTTTATCCACTTGTTGTACAGCCGTGTTCCATGTAGGTCCTTCGGGGTTTCTATGTCCTGTCCCAAGCACAAGCTCTTTCACGTTCCGATCCCAGATCCCCAAGAAATTCCAGACCTCGGAGAAAGGGAAGGTGAGAGACAAACAGGGCCGCAAAGAACAGACGTGGGAAAAAGCATTATTTATGTTATAGGTGAACCGCGTGCCAGGCAAAAATTCATCACGTCCTGGAACACTACCTCCAAGACATTCGCTGAAACAGGATTAACCAGGCTCATTCAGCTATCACGTTGTAGGGGCCGGATAGCCTCATAGTGCAGCGGTATTCTGCGCAACAAATGGTTTGCAGGATGTATCCCACGATACCGACCTATCCCCTCTTATTCAGTTCCTTACGCGGCGTGCAAAAATATTATGTGGGCGGTCAGCAATGACTCCCTGGTTTAGGCGACCTTAATATGAAGTCGTAACACCTATGTTACAAAGAATCGCTAACAGGATTGGGATGTATGGGTTTGTGGGCATTCTCACATGCGCCAATATGGGTAGCGGCTGGGTGCGCGTTCAGCCTTGCAGTGTGTGCAAAGCCGTTGGAGCACGCTGCCCAAGGTTAACAGTCAGGGACCATCCCTGCTCCACTAGTGTGTCCGTCGTCCAGCGTTTACCAATGCTTTCTGACTATACAGGGAGAAAACTCTTTCGCTGTGTTTTAGGTAAGCTGTAGGCGAAGGACAAATTTCGCCTGCAATGTAGTCGTCAACATCCTTTAAGATAAATTCTGCTCCGTAGTAAGCCTGGAAGGATTGTATCACGGATATTAGCATTTGAACTTCCGTTTTGTGTAAGCAGAGCAGGCAATTAAGGCCAATTTATGCCATTTCATGCCAATTCAGCAAGACATGAAGAGCAATGACCCAGTATACTGTTCCCTAAGTATGCGAGCCTTGTCAGTCTGCTTGCGCAATAACGCAGGTATAGACAGTTTTGCCACGCAGCGCCTTTGAACGTAAGCAAAAACATCCTGAGATAAGCTGCCGTTGAGTCCGCTAAACACCGCACGTAAATATGCAGGTCAAGGCAGGTCAGGTATTGCAAACGAAAGTGGCTTTCCTTTAACGGGCGTCCTGTTTTTGTGTCCGTAAGTGAAGAACAGCCACGGGCACAAAGACGTTTGATTGACTGCTCTTGCTTCTGTAAAAGAAAAAAGCAAGAAAAAGAATTCGTTGCACTTTCATGCCACAGCCGCATCATATACAACCTATTCCAGTATAATTAAATGAATGATACGTTACGTTTATAATGCTTACCGGTTTGATTAACAGCAACGACTTCATTAGTTTATATAAGTTACCAACTAATGCACCTGTTTTCCTTTCTATCATTTGTCTTTCTTGCATTTTGTTTTCATAAACGTAATCTTATTATACTTGTACCATTTGAATCGTCTTATTTGCACCCCAGCTAACGGTACAGCAGCATAACAACCACAAATCGGACTAGCAACTATCTTGAGACGGTCGGCCCCGGTATAGAAAACCAGCGCCGGAACAACTGTCTAACGATAAGCGATCGAGTGATATTAACATTCCACCTGTCCGGTATTCCAAGCCGTTACGAGTCCAAACAGTAAGGCGGGCAACAATAAACCCTCACGGCTGCAACCCAAGAAAAGCCACCTCCTAGGCGGCTGAATTCGCAACCTCCTAATAAGGCACCGACGTAAAGGAGACAGCTTAAGAAGCATGCGAGAGGGAGGGAAAAGTGCCGGAAGGCAATAGGCGTGCAAGGATAACTGGAAGCAAAATCATTCGACCTGTTACCTGGTAACGTGTTAACGTGACGCCCGCGGACCA
The DNA here is from genome assembly GCA_944474145.2 of Dicrocoelium dendriticum. Taxonomy (NCBI): domain Eukaryota; kingdom Metazoa; phylum Platyhelminthes; class Trematoda; order Plagiorchiida; family Dicrocoeliidae; genus Dicrocoelium; species Dicrocoelium dendriticum. The sequence continues at coordinate 137,878,706 of OX104065.1, read as the reverse complement.
AGTAGATTTTCTCCCTTCTTTGCAGGCGTTGTCCTCAGCGCCCATAATGGTCTACACTGGCCCCTTACTTAACTACCTGCAATGAGCAATGAGCGCGAAACATTAGGTTCGGGAGATTCGACGACAAGCAGTAAACTAGCAGGAAAGTTAACTATTGTCCAAAACACTGAAATCTAGCTTCGCGGGCTGCTGTCGTTATTTGGCAGGGTCGCCAAATACGTAATATTCCTAAGCACGACGTTCCAAACTCTTTAGTCTCCAACTAGGAGGGGGCCACAGTGAAACATTATAGCAACAGAAAATAATCACCTTACAGACAGCTAGATGCTCAACCGCGTACTAACTTTCTGACGTAAAGGAGCCAGCGAAGGAAGCACGGAAGAGGGAAAATGTGCCGGAAGAGAATAAGAGTGTACGAAAAACTGAAACCAATACCGATTGACCTCTTACACGTTAACGTATTTCCACTCAGCTGAGCGGCGCAATTTGCTTGCTGTGACACCATTAGTCGCAATGGGGCGTCCGGGTACGGGGATCAAGTCACCAGCAGCCTTCGGTATTTCATGGAATTGAGACAAAAAGGAAGGAGCCGTTGTAGTTAATTCAAGTGTCTGAGACCCGTACTAATTTCGTTGAGCAACTTTGTGCTGCTTCAAGCATACGCTGGTCTTTGTGCAATTAGTGTCTCCAATCCTGCATGGCAAACTCCAGGTTAGTATGTATGGAGACGTTTAGTATGAGTCGAAAATTCGGCGAGTCTATATAACCATACGCACATTTTATCAGTCCCAGCATGTGGTTGGCATCACAATCTGCTTTTCGGCGAGAAGTAGATGCTGAAAGGTTGGTTTGGGTGTTGCTGCTTAAATTACTTTCAGCTGACCCGACCGGAAGAACAGACACTCACAGACAATATATTTGAGAGGCAAAGGAGCTAATAGAGTCGACGCGACATGTTGAAGCGTTGAACGCGTTAGGTTCCAGAGACCATTAATGCCGTCGGTTCAGGTCTTGCTAAAGTGCGCGCGTCGTCTGGAACAGTGATTGTGCGCCACTGCTTCGCGTCGCCGGAGTAGGGATACTTTGTGTACTCAAGTTTTGCTGCTGTATCCGCGGTTAAGGATAGGAATAATCCCGGTCCAAGTAAACACCTCTGGAACATGCCTGTCACAGGGATACGAATGGACAGCGCTTTCTTCGACTTGTAATTGGATGGTACGGTGGTGGAGGCAGCTTCGGCTCCAGTCCATTAAAGCCCTAAATATACCGTTGAGCAACAGCCTACGCCTTAGGTTGCCATAGTCGACTGTGTCTAAAGTCTTGGTGAAATAAAAGAAATAACTTACGTTTTCAGGTCGGTAAATGCCGTAGTCTTCCATCTACCCCGTGCAAGTGGTATGTTATTCAGGCATGACGGTTGCTTTCCGAAGCCGGGCTAGCCGTCAGAAAACAGTTTCTGAGCCTCAAAGTGGTCCTTTTCGTCAATTGGAAATGGTACACAGGAGTGTTGTGGGCCAGTAGTTGATGGGGATTTTACGCGTGCCGTCTTCGTAGTTCGGCGTAATGGTACCGAATTTCCAATCGCTGGGGACTTCTCCGCGCGAGAAGAACTGAGTGAACAGCTCCGCTAGAGATAAAGCTGGCGCTACAGAACACGTTCGCAGCAGCCTTGGATGGAAACCGTCTGCGTCTGTGGAGGCTGTCGCGTGCGTAGTTTTAAGCTTCACCAGGGCTTCCTCCGGATTGAACTGAAGAGTTTTCAGGGTTGCTGCGGCTGAGAACGACGGTTGATGCGTCATTTTAGGTACTACCGGAACGGGAAAAGTAGATGCTTTATGTGGGCGAAGGAATATTGCGGACAATTTTGCTGATTTTTGAGCCCCGTGGGTGTCATCCGCGCAGTGTTATCTCGTTTGCCTTGCCCAAGGCCATTGATGTGGCTAGACAGTGCTCTGGAAGGGGCATAAACGCTACACACAAGCTGACGTTGCTGCTTACCTTGGCTTGGCGTATAAGCTGCACGCAATAGTTGCGGAGCTGCAGGTAGACTTCTCGATCAATTTCTGTTGGACAGGAATGGTACTTTCCTCATGAAGTGTTCCTATGGGCACTCCGCTTCCGGGTCCGACTTCGGATGGGCCTAGAACCTTGCCTCCCGTTGGAAACCTGTTTGCTAGTCAGGGGTAAAGAGTACCGTCCGCGTAGAGTAGTGAAGAAGTTGCCACCGCTTTGTGAGCGCTCAAGGGAGGTTACGGTAACTAGTAGTTTTCAGAAGTGAGTAGGCTTACATTTTCGTACTCAATCCAGCGTTTCGTATGAAGCAGCATGCCGACTGGCGTTTCGGCGGAGCATACCAAGTCGTGCCGATGGACACATTGATCGCTGAGCACCAAGGGTGCATCCTACCTGACGTGTTCAACCATCAGTTCTGCTTTAATGAAGATGAGGTCCAACAGAAAAAGTTGGTTGTTTGTTCTGAAGCTGGTTGGCTAGCAGCTACTTTTGTATAGCTGATCCATGTAAACACGCATAAGCAGGATTGACGCAAGAGAGCCGGCCGTCGGAGCGGAACGAAATAGACCGGGTAAACTGAAAGCATCCTGCTAAGAACTTATGTGTCTAAGGGACGAAATGAACTGGATATCGTGCATGAATTTTGCATCATTCTCGGAGGAGGTGTTAGGGGATAAAGGCTACCAAGCCAGCAGGAGTGTTTGGCGTTTAGTACAACGTCGCATTACATGGTGTCTGGAGGCTGAAAAGCAGAGGCCGCCACGATAGTGCAACCTTGGGAGGTGCCGTAGTACAGTGGAACACCACACTTTGAGGTTACGCGATCAGGGCGGAGGCACTAGTGTTAGGAATTTGGCTTTCACTCGGCTTTGTCGCCGGGAAGTCAGGTTTCCTTCATGACAGCAAGGTCCACTGGCGTTGACGGAAGTCGTGGCTAGGGTATCGGCAGCTTGCTTAGGATACCGGTGGCATTCGTGTAAATGCAAGCAATGCTTGTCTCGGTGACCAGTGCGAGAGCAATTAGCGCTCTGCCGGCCAACAGGTGACCAGCAGTACACCGTTATTTTTGTTTGGAGAAATAAAGCCATTAATGTTGCCGCAACTTGGGGATGGAGGAGGTGGATATTCGGAGCCGAGGTGGGTGGCTGCATGATGGTGCTTGAGACCGCCGGTAGGTTTGTGCAGGGATGCAGGTGACTCCAGGCAGTGGGGCAGTTGGTTTCATAGTGAACTGCCTAGATACGGTTAGAGCAGCTTGTGGGGAAGGTATCTAGGAGCTGTTTCTGGGGGTGACAGGCCGTGCGTCTCTTCACTGAGTGGTTTTCTAGACGTAAGCGGACAACTGGTAGTACACGTTACTTACAAGCATACCGGACGGTTAGGACATCGGTTGCCGTATTAGCGGTGAGGAATAACACTTTCAGGAGAAGGTGGGCCGATCCTTTTTAACTTGTTAGACGGGGTAGGCGGTGAACGGTCCTCGTGGTTACATTAGCAATGGTGGGTATCTGCGGAGGCGACCGCCATTGGTCTAATCATGATGCTGCCGCTGTTGGCAGGTTACGCCAAGGGCATACAATTTGGAATACCGTGCACTTTGATGGAGCAGATTTGGGCGACTGGCGCGGCTACTGTCTGCCCTGCGCGCTTAGACCAAGGGATGTTGGGGAGGTATAATCGTTGTAGATGACAAGGAAAGCGTTGCTTCAGAGAGGGTGCGCAGTCCGAAGGGAATCCTTCATGGCCGTGCCTGGCTACAACTCAAGATAAAGTAACCATGGCTTACCGGCTTCCGGAGAAGAATAGTGGCGAGTCAACCTTGTAAGATTGCAGTGTTTAAAATCGGGAAGGTTTAGCGCAGCACAGATTGCCGTCTACGTTATCGAGTCGTGAGGATGTCGATGGCAAAGTTGCGGGTTGAGAGACTTTTGAACGTTCATGCATCTAACAGTTAAGCGTGGAGCCACGCGTTGCAGGGAAATTTCATGGCAAATTTGTGGTTGCAGTTTACTTCCTAAGGGTGCAAGCGTTCGCCGGGTGCGTTGCACGTTGTCGAGTGCTAGACGGATCGACAATCTGTACAGAAACAACGCGTGAGTCCGGAGGTCTGGAAAGAGGCTTTTGGCGTTGGGCTATATCCTCGATTTGTCGCAGTAGGTTTCGCAGCCGTCCTTCCAGGTTTGGCAGACCCACGTCTGTGCGTGCTCCTTTATCCGGCGTCTCGAGCACTTGTGGTGACCGGAAAGACTGCGGTTGCGGCTCGATTTCAGGCGATGAGGAGGACGGGTTAGCACGGTACGAGACAAGCGAGATCACCATAGGGCATGTGGTAAAGGATCGGTTGTTAAAGATAGCAAGGTCATACTTCACACTGGCAGAGAGGTAAACCACGCAGATGTAACGCAGTAAGGGTGTTGTTGCGCGCGGCAGACTTCGATGTCGGTTGCGTAGAGTAACGTGTCACAGGATATCTGAAAACTGGGTAAACATATTGAGAATGTGCTGGCACTGGAACGATGCCCCACACTTTGAGCGCAAAGCGAGCTATTGTTCAACCGTGGCGTAGGCGTATTGCGCAAAGCTGAACAGGCGGCATGCTCAAACGAAGGACGAGTGTCCCTTCTTCCTGGAAAAGCTCTTTAAGGAAGAAGAACTTGCAGCGAAGCTTGCGATTTGCAAGTAAGTGCATGTAGGTGCGTGTAGGTCCTTAAAGAACTGGGAGCTGCAATGTAAAGCAAATACCTCGTAGATGGCTCGATGCTCATATTAAAGCGGGCTGGTAAGAGCCCACGTAGCACTGATCGTAAAGGTAAAGAAAAAGGAAGAACAAATGGCAAGCTACCCGAGGAATAATGGTTTTCTTGCCTTAGTGAACAACGCAAGGTCACGTCCGGTCCAGCTCTATATAACTCGACCTCAAAGTAAAACAGTACTGTCTACGTTAATATTTGAAACTCAGACGTACAAGGTTATTGTTTGTAGACAATGATGTACCGTCTATTATACTACCTATAAACGATATATCCGTATAACGCGATTACAATGCAATGGGCGCAAAGCTGGCGCATAACAGCGCGTGTGTTAGTTTCGCTGCGCTGAGTAGTTAGAATGACGCCCGCAGACCGGCCACCGGAGTATTTCTTGCGCTTAAACAATAGAACCAATGCGAAACACTGACTTACTTTCTGATAGTGTTGGGTTATATAAACTGTAAGTAAAGAGAAATGGAATGATATCGCAGATAAGCAGTTTAATGGACTACCACATACTTGGTTATTGTGAGGTATGTGAAGACAATTTTTCTTGCCCTTCACTCACTGCGCCAAGCAGTACGATCCAGTAACTCTTCGCAGCATATTCGCTGGTGCAGACGCGACACTTAAGCCGTGGAAATATGCTTTGTATTGGTTTCAACCGGCAACCAGCACGCTTCATACATGCGCACTGATTACTGCTGCTGGTTACAAGTAGCGGCCTGGTACGAAGGTGCCAGTAGGCGTTTGGTATAAAATCATGCAATCTGGACGTGCACGTTATGGAAGGAAAGATATCAGGTCAGGCCACGTCAATTCCCCAGGAAGTTGCAGGCTTCCGCCTAAAGAGTGTCCTGTTTCCATCAAAGTTAAGTGAACCAGTGCCCCCGGTACTTCGACTTTAAGTTCTATCGTTAAACCATTGAGTTGTAGAAAGCGGAACGGGCATCCTTGTCGGCTTCCTTGCATCCTGGTCAAGGAAGGGACAATGCATGATATTGAGAAATAGCGGGTAACTTTATTTGCGACAGGAACAGTATTATATGTTTGTGGAGGTCCCACCTTCGAACTCGTCGTTGAGCGAACAAGTTATGCAGTGGATTGCACTGCCATACGTGAGCCAGATCCACACAAAAGATTCACCTTGGCAATAAAACTTCTGAGTAAAAGCCCAGAAATTCGACGCCTGATAGTGGTAAACAGTTAGTTGCATCATCTTGACTGCTAATAAATATTACATTTATAGATACAACAACTGTGGAACTCAAAAGCAGGTATTATGAAATTGGTCATGTGTTTATGGAGCATTCTTATGTTTCCAATTAGGCAAACCGTAGCTCAACTGTTCGTCACCAAGCTACTTCACCTGGCTTCCCTGTCAAAACAATGGTCACATTGGGGAACGTCCTTATCGGTATTGCAACCGCGCGATTCTGCCTACTTCACGTGTTCATTTGTACCCTTGGAAACGCAAACGGTTACTGTGGTTTGCATACGAACGTAAGGATAGTGGTGTCAACATTCAGCCAGGCCTTAAACAGGCAGATAGCTAGAAGCTGAAGCAGGCTATCAAAGAACTTCTAAACAGTTGGACAGCCAGTGAGCATGCCTCCGTATTGTAGGAGTTATGTGGTGAGCCGTGCTGTGTCCATAGGGGTTCGACTTAGCAACTTCTTAAATTGCGACATGCGAGTCAAAAGTCAACCCACCGGACGCGAAGTATAGTTGTGTGACAGCACGAGCCGACGTGCGAAATGAAAACGTACTGCTCACAGTTCACATCACGGCTGCGTGCTAACTTGAATTTATCGATCTCAAAGAAGCACGAGACGTGTGAGTGGTATGGAACAAAGCGATAGTAACAACCGTTCTGCATAACGGAAAAGCACTAATCTGCTTGTAACTGAGACTGTTCTGATACAGGGCACACGGTTACTTAGGGAAATTACGCAACTACCTTCCCCAACAAGTCAATTTGTCCCTTTGTTGTACGCATTTCACTTTGGTCTGACCGAACACCTACGGCTTGTTGAAATCGTTAGGCTGGTGGTTTTATAGGTTTTCCTTCGGTGATCGACCTGCAAGGGTTGCACTCATCTTCTTCCCAGTTGTGGCCTTAGTCGGTGTTCATTTCCAGTCCTTTCCGCGAGTTGCGTATCCTGTCCGGTCGGAGTGCTTGGGTGCAAAGTGCATAACAATTCATTGAAACCAATTAATTTGGGGTCGCGTGTTTCTGGGATCCTTGCAAACCGCGGTCGCAGTTGGTTGGCATGACGAACCCATACTTGCCTACCAATGCGGACATCGTACATTACTTTGCCACGTCGTCCCACGACTTGACCTGCTATCCAGTTTATTCGTTGCCCTCGATGAGAGGCAGCAATCATTGCGTTTCCAACTCTGAATTTTCTGCGCCGTGCTCGGTACCGTCTGTTGTATTGGACTTCAATATACGAATTGTTACGACGTGATGCATACGGGACCGGGCTCCTGGTCCGAAACACTGGTGTAGCACAAGTTAACAGAGTAAGCATTGCCTGCATCTTGTTCACCTGAAAATGCTGAACAATGGTTTTATTTAAAAGTAGTGATATGGCTGTATGATGCATGCTGACGTTCGTTTCAGAACATACATTATACATGGGTGCATTGAACAAATTCAATCCATCAATCCAATCAGTGCCAAGAAGGTTAACCTTGACACAAGCAGCTAAGTAGATGGTTCCACGGAGACTCGGATCTTTGAATTTAATGTCACATGTGAACTCACCATCTAACCTCAGTGGTTCGCCGGGTGCATTTTGGGCAGTCAGATCGGGGAGCCTCAGTGGAAGTTTGCCAATTCTCGCCCATGATGATCAAGAAATAACGGTAATGGCCGATGCCGTATCTATTTGCAAGGATATGGGAACAGCACTGATTTTGACGGTGAGGTACTTTCGCTTGCCCGCAAATTCTGTGCGACAGGTCGCAAAAACTACCTTTGTCTTTGCTCCCTGAAACGGTGTATTGTGGGATGTATGGTTCGTGTACAATTTTGGGATAGACACGGGCCTGAAAAGGTATGTTTTGTGACAGTGTGATTCTTTGTGCCCAAGACGTTTGCACTTCTGACATAGATGCTTCTTGTAAGTACAGAATCGCACAAAATGCCATCCACCACAGTTCCAGCATGAGGTCGGGGGTTTCTGGTTAGGTACTCTATGGCACACATTTGTACATCGAACAGCCGTGCGGTAAATCTTTGGTTCACTCCTGGGGACAGCATTTTCAATCATTTTGTTATCATGGTTTGAGTTAATCAGTCTCTGGCATTCAGCAGCATTGTCCTGTAGTGTCAAATGGGGTCCTGCTCTAACTTGTGTAGGATGCGTGTGCGCACGTCAGCAACGGTAGGAGACTGGTCTGCAACCAAATATGAGACTTTTGAACTGATCAGTTGTCATCGTACCGAGTTTAAAACGTTCACACTCTCGGTACATACCTTCAGCATGTGTTATAAAATCACGGCTATTACGTTTGAGCAAATTTAAACAATTATAACGGATACTGAAAAGGGATGCTTGTTCACCGAAAAGGTACGTCAGAATTTGCACAGTCTCATCGAAGTGGAAATCTCTGGGATTCTTTGGCAACACAAATTTAGTGTAGCATTTATGCGCAACCGCGCCAAGTTTACGCAGGAACAACCGAACTTTCCACGTATCACCTTGCGCCGCCAACTCAACATGGAAAATATCTTCATATTTCTTTAACCAGGAATCAAACGTTACTCCGTTTGGTTCATCGAAACCGAACACTGTGACAGCTATCGGGACCGCGTCTACTAAAGACATGTGCCAGCAGCTTGGGGCTTAGGTTGGACGTTCAGCTTCTGCGCAACTAACGCGAACACTCGCCTCTGAAATTTCTCGAACGTGAGCTGCTGCTGATGGAGAACCTGCTGCATCTGCTTAAATGAAAAGGACTTTATTGTGCAACACCTCCTTTGCCAGAAGCTGGTTTGTCCTCAGAGGTTCGAGTTGGCAGGGTCTTACGTTGCGACTAACGAGTTAAAAGCCAACCCACCGGCCGAGGCGTATAGTTGCAGGACACAGCACAGGCCGACATGCGAAATGAAAATATACTGAGTACAGTTCAAAGCAAGGGTGTGTGCCAGTTTGAATTTAGCGATCTCAAAGGATCACGGGACATGTGGGTGGTATGAAACAAGCGATAGTAAAAAATGTTCTGCAGCACAGCATAGCACTCGTTTGCGTTTAACGGAGACTATTCTGATACAAAGCGCACGGTTACTTGGGAAAGTTGCGCACTTACCTTCTCCAACAAGTCAATTTGTTCCGTATGTGTGCGCATTGGACTTTGGTCTGGCGTAACAAGAAGGAAGCTATTTTTCACAAAATAGAAACCCATCTCGATGGTGCGGGACCCAGGGATCAGCTTGCCGACCTACTTGAGGCTGGCCAGCCGAACAACCTCACGCGGTGCCCGCTGGATTTTCTTGATTAACGGTTCAAGCAAATAGTTCGGCGGTGGTGTTCCAGGACGCGATGGGAGTATGTTGGACAAGTCTTCTTCCTATACGAAGCCACAAATGCCTGCTTAAAAATACTGGGACTTGACTGTCGTGGCTCCCCATAAAATACAATCAACAAATCCATAGGTATCCGCATACTCCTTGACAGACCACACTCAGCGCCAACGGTAGCAAGTATTCAAGTATAAATTAGCCCAACTACTAGCACACACTGCCTGGAGTCAGCCGGTTCGGATTTTGCTCGTCCTTGTAGCCAGCCACTGGACGCCTGCGTCTAACGAGGTTGGCTTGCTTTGCAATACCAACAGCTCCATTTCTACACCACCTATCCAATGTAAACCCAAAAGAAGAAGGCAAAGCCATGTGGATAAGAGCGACGTTACAACACCGAACCGGGCCACGCTCCTTCAAAGGCAAAACAAAGCTCGTTTTGTTTGGGAATTAAACACACAAAAGGCAGTGGCTGTACCTCAGTCCGAACCACACTGAATGCATGGAACCATGCTTCGAGCCCAGCATGGCTGCGAGGACCGCGCACCCCGTCCCCTCAATCGACGACCGACTGTCACCTAGAGCCAGTATGTATGTGTTAGTGGGTAATAGACAGGTAGGCGCCTTGTCAGCATGCACATCCAGCGCAGCTTCACCCTGGGTATCAAGCAACAGCTACCCACTTCGAAGGACGATTGCAGATCAAATATATCGAATACTGCACACAGGTACGCCGACATAAGGCTTCATTTAATGAGCATATGAAAAGGTTAGTTTGCCAACAAATACGCCTTAATTTCAGGAGTTCTGAAACTATATTTTAAGAAACTGGTTTAAACACAAAATTTTAGCAAAGTTAGGCAAATTGGTTTAAAGGACGTGTGCAAGCTTATGGAAGGCAGTTCAGGTAGACAACAATATGCTAAAAATCATCAGGACAATATAACAAAATCCCACCAAAAGCACAAATTACACAGCTGCATACGCGCACAATTACCTAAGTATATACACCAGCACACATACCTACAGTTATGTCAAATATATCGGATTTTACATCGTTTCTCACGCATTGTGCCGTTAACCTGATCATGTTCGTACACGCTTGCCTCGCCTTGTCGAGAATAAAAACTTCATTTATAGGAAATAGAAGTCAAGATTAAACTTCGCACAATAATCTGCCTCGACGGGGAATCGAACCCGGGTCCCACGAATTTCCGGACCGCGGCTCTACCACCGAGCTACCGAGGGCTGAAGGTTAGGAGCGCAATTTAGTACATGACTTCTGCTTCGTACGCGACGTATTGCCAACGAGCTCACAGTAACTGTCCTGGTGTTGGAGATTGGCGCACTCACTCGTCACTTCCCAAGGGACCGAATTAAGTGTCCTTCTGAAGTCCAAAGGGCGATGATAGATTACTTGAAAGGTGTTTGGGAGTAGCGTAAGGTTCGTAGAGCAGTGGACCGGAAATTCGTGGGACCGGGATTCGATTCCCCGTCGAGTCAGATTATTGTGCGCAGTTTACTCGTGACTTCTACTTTCTACGAACCTTACGCTACGCGCAAACACCTTTCAAGTAAACCTAATTTAGTTATCTATATAGCAAACTTTCAAAACGTAAAGAACGAGCTGCACGATTTGGATCTGCTATTAGAAAAATCTCGTCCTGACATGCTTGCTTTCAGTGCAACGTGTTTGTCTCCGGTTATCGGAGAGAGTGAGATGTGTTTACTCTGCTACGCACTGCTTAGAACTGATCGCTCAATTGCTTCTCAAGGCGGAGGAGTTGTACTCCGTTTGAGGTGGAACGTGGATGTGTTGAGAACCTCCACACTCCAGTCGTTGGATCATACCGTTGAGGCAATTTTGGAGGTTATGCGCGTTCCTTCCATGCAGTGAACCGTCGTATTGGCATACGGAAGTCTTGTTCATCAACGAGGATTATTGAAGTTAGTGGTGGTCAAGCTGCAAATAGGTGCTTAGCAAAAGCGATTTCAACCCCCCAGGGGCTGCTGGGTCGAGTTTGCTTGCAATTTGGCATCAAGAGCTCTCGGCGCAAAGTTTCTTGGGCTGACCCTTTAAGTGCATTTGAACTAGTAACCACTAGTAACTCCAATGCTGGCCATGTATCTCTCTCCTAGCGCGCCGTTATCCTACTCTGGTCAACTCTTCTTGGCAATAGCTAGTCATTGTTGGCTGCAAGTAGCTTGCAAGGAGCCACTCCTTTACTCTCCAGCCTTCATTTTTTCTGCCGTATGTCTTTGTCAAACCTCGCTGTTGACTTCTTCATCGAAACTGTAGGCATCCAATAGTGGACAAATGTCTTAATGCTATGGCTGCACCAGCCACTGATTCATTCTTTTCTAGAGCCACTATCTCTGCTTAGCAGCAGCTAGTCGCCATAGCTTCCATTTAACTCTGCGGATATCCGGAGCTCTGTAGGAGTCGCTCCTTTCTTACAATGTTCATTCTCTTAGATTGCTTGCGTCACAGCTCAGATGGTTTGTTGACCTATTAAGTGCCACCGTAGGATCCACTAGTAACTGAAGGCTTAGCCCAAACTCTATTGCTGGTCACTCTTCTCTCTCCTAGCGCGCCGTTATGTGTCGTTCGTCCTACTCGCATCAACTCCTCTTGACAGCAGCTAGTCATTGTTGACTCCATGTAGCTTACAAGTAGCCACTCCCTGACTCTCCAACCCTCATTTTCTTTTGCCGTCTGTCTCTCTTAAGCTTCGCTCGCATGTTGATTTCTTCATCGAAACTGTAGGTATCCAATAGTGGTCAAAAGTCTTAATGATATGGCTACACCAGCCACTGATTCATTCTTTTCCAGAGCCACTATCTCTGCTTAGCAGCAGTTAGTCACCATAGCCTCCATTTAACTCTGCGGATATCCGGAGCTCTGTAGGAGTCGCTCCCTTCTTACAATATTCATTCACTTGGATTGTTTGCTTTACAGCTCAGATGGTTTGTTGACCTATTATGTGCCACCGTAGGATCCACTAGTAACTGGAGGCTTAATCCGAACTCCAATGCTGGCCATTCATCTCTCTCCTAGCGCGCCATTATCCGTCGTTCATCTTACTCGCCTCAACTTTTCTTGACAATAGCTAGTCATTGTTGGCTCCATGTAGCCTACAAGGAGCCACTTCTTGACTCTCCAGCCTTCATTTTCTTCTGCCGTCTGTCTCTCTTAAACCTCGCTCGCCTGTTGACTTCTTCATCGAAACTGTAGGTATCCAATAGTGGACAAACGTCTTAATGCTATGGCTGCACCAGCCACTGATTCATTCTTTTCCAGAGCCACTATCTCTGCTTAGCAGCAGCTAGTCGCCATAGCTTCCATTTAACTCTGCGGATATCCGGAGATCTGTAGGAGTCGCTCCCTTCTTACAATGTTCATTATCTTAGAATGTTTGCGTCACAGCTCAGCTGGTTTGTTGACCTATTATGTGCCACCGTAGGATCCACTAGTAACCAAAGGCTTAATCCGAACTCCAATGCTGGCCATTCATCTCTCTCCTAGCGCGCCGTTATCCTACTCTGGTCAACTCTTCTTGGCAATAGCTAGTCATTGTTGGCTCCATGTAGCTTACAAGTAGCCACTCCTTGACTCTCCAACCCTCATTTTCTTTTGCCGTCTGTCTCTCTTAAGCTTCGCTCGCATGTTGATTCCTCCGTCGAAACTGTAGGTATCCAGTATTGGGCAAACGTCTTAATGACATGGCTACACCAGCCACTGGTTCACTCTTTTCCAGAGCCAATATCTCTGCTTAGCAGCAGTTAGTCGCCATAGCCTCCATTTAACTCTGCGGATATCCGAAGCTCTGTAGGAGTCGCTCCCTTCTTACAATGTTCATTCTCTTGGATTGTTTGCATCACAGCTCAGATGGTTTGTTGACATATTATGTGCCACCGTAGGATCCACTAGTAACTGAAGGCTTAGTCTAAACTCTATTGCTGGTCACTCTTCTCCCTCCTAGCGCGCCGATATTTGTCGTTCGTCCTACTCGCGTCAACTCCACTTGACAACAGCTAGTCATTGTTGGCTCCATGTAGATTACAAGGAGCCACCCACTGACTCTCCAACCTTCATTCTCTTCTGCCGTCTGTTTCTTAAAGCTTCGCTCGCATGTCGATTTCTTCATCGAAACTGTAGGTATCCAGTATTGGTCAAACGTCTTAATGACATGGCTACAGCAGCCACTGATTCATTCTTTTCTAGAGCCACTATCTCTGCTTAGCAGCAGCTAGTCGCTATAGCTCCATCTAACTTTGCGGATATCCGGAGCTCGCTCCCTCTTACAACGTTCATTCTCTTGGATTGTTTGCGTCACAGCTTAGCTGATCTGTTGACCTATCACTTACCTTCACTGGCCTATAGATACACTCATCGACCCTATAGGCATACACTAGTGACAAAGCGTCTGATTGGAATAGCTGCATCTGGCGACTGAGTCACTCCTAGCGCCACCATCTGTCGGTCGTCATAAATTCGGCATCTCTCTTCAGAAGTAGCTAATGGCCATTGGCCCCATGCATATGCGATGATCCAGTGCTTGTTAGTAGCCACCCCGTATCTCAATAACCTTTACTCCTTTAGAATATCTGCATCCAGTCCCTCCGCTGCCCTGCCACCAATTGATCTTTAAGACTCTCTCGCAGCAACCTATTTATTTCGCTTATTATGCCCCCTCTCGGATTACACTAACTACGTGCTGTTCATGCACCTGACAATCACTACCAACATTCTAACTCTCTTTGCTCTATCCCCACGCAACTATCGACTCATATCAAACGGATACTCGTACTTTACTTACTGGTGCAACGCTCTTGTCCCTACGCAGGCGATAGCAATCCACCTATACGGCTAATGATTCTATAGGATACTCAAAAGACATTTTCAGCATAATTATTGTTGCACAGTGTACATGCTTTTGTCTCAAGCCCAAATGTTATAACACAAGACATTAACAATATTCAACTCCATGCCTGTTCTTGCGGTCTTCTCTCGGTTGTCCCTCACTTTCCCTTTTCTCTGAGGTCCGGGACTTCTTGGAGATCTGGGATTGGACTGAGGAACAGTTTTGGCCCAAGACGGACGTAACAACCCACAAGGACTGACATGGAGGATGGTAAAACTCCGCAAGGACCGACCTACAATCACCATAACCCTTGTCCAGTATGGAGAACTGGACATATCCTCATACTCCCATACATTATACATCTGAAAAATCTGGACAGCGGAAAAATTGAACCTTTTGCTCACCTGGACATACAACAAGAAGAAAAATCGCGATGTCCCTCTCCTCCACCGACCTCAAAAATCATGGCGACCCAGATCAAAATACCCGTCCAACTAACAGAGGAAATTAGAAGCCATTACCCTGCGAAAAACCGAAGGTGAAACCAGTCGTCAAGCGGCTTTGCCAGTTCAACATTAATGTTCAAAATGCTTTACGGCAGTGTTGCAGGACGTGGTGGGTTTTCGCCTGGCAAGCGTTCTCCCTATAAAAAGCCACAAATGTCTGTTTAACAACACTGCGACGTGGCGGATGTGACTCGCCACTGAATAAAGTCACAGCCCACAACTACATACTGGCAAGTCGACTAGATTCACATATCAACTCTTCCCGACACCGTTTCAACTACACACGATTGAACCCGATGTATCTTCGTGATACACAACAGTTTTTAAACCTTGATCATGCCTAAGTTGGTGCGTCTCTATGAAACTGAGAATAAACTATCTATTTATTTATTTTATCATGGACATACGACCAATTTTCTACTGTTACTGTCACAGTTGCCATAAAATGTTTGTACAGTTGTACATATCTGATCATGCCTCCATGGGCGTGCCTCGCATAGTCGAGAATAAAGTATTTATTTATTTATTTATGTATTTAGCTTGTAGACTGCCCCACTAGGTATTTGGACAAGCGACTGCAATTTACCTTATATCTGGTTTTTGCTAAATCCTCAGACTTTGTAACTGACGTTTGGTACGGTTCACCTCAAGGGTCCAGCGACCACGCACGTATATCCTCTTGGTGCGCATGTACGAAACACCAGCAGGCCACCGTTGAATTAATTCGAAGTATTTGAGGGGCGGACCTTCATGCAGTGCGTACGGAGGCTTCAGTTCTGAACTGTGGAATCTCAATGACTGCCCCTGTACAATTACTTTGAAAAATTTTATGGCATACCTTACGGAGGATTCCGCTCCTTATATTGCAACCAGGAAAAGAAGTGGGTTACGGAAACAGCCTACATGGATAGATACCACAGGCAAATGCCTACTTAAGTAACGGTCTAGAGGCCGGCAAACCTGCGAAGCAGCTCCATCAGTCATTACCAATTACAGTTATTGTTATCTTAGCACTAAATGTAAGTAACAACTCCGTGATGCTAATCCTTGTATGAGCGGGATTTAGCGCACTTGTCTGCGGCTAGTCATAGGACGTCGGTGCGTAACGGCTGGAGTTGACACGGCACGTTGCACCACACCAGTTTGTGAGCCTTTCCGCTGAGTGCAGCAGCAATCGGCAGTCGGCCATCTAAGCTACAGTTTTTGCTAAGTCTCCTGATTTCGTAAATGACCTCACTTAAGAATCATCTGTTGTTGCTACTGCTTACTTCAGCTTGTGTTTGCAGTGTACCGGTATCATGCCTTGGCAGGCTGCATTGTCAACCTTTCCGCACCTCAAATACCACTGGTTAAAAGAAGGGGATCGGGAGTGCAACATTTGTGGATAGGTACTACGAGGAAGAACTGCCGAAGAAGAAGTCAAAATGTTGGCGATAGAAGCGATCTTACGTAAAAGATAAACAGGGGACCATATCTCAGAACACATTCAAGCAAAGAATGTCGATACGCCTATCTATTTCCTTCCAGCTCATGTTTCTTGTATCTGCTTTTATCTTGGCCAGTCTGTGCGCCATAATTTTACACGGGTTGTGCGGCGTTTTGTGCACAAAAGGAGACTGTATAGTGAACACTGTTCCCAAGCAAGTGGAGAATTGTAAGAACACCTACATCAGCTGCGGCCGGTGTGAGAACCTCGTCTATGTTGTTTGGTGTGGCATGAGACCATCTGTGTTATCGTCAATGTACCAAAAAGCTGTGTCGCATCCTCTGGTCTTCTCCCGTGTAACACGGTGGTCCACGGTCTCCAAGTGGGATTTAATAAGCAGTTATCGGCTACTCTGAAGCCTTGCAGTGTGACATCTGTAACGCAGAGTTCCAGGCGTCATGTACTGCGTCGCACAGTAACGAGACTACATCCATCAGATGCATTGCTTTTGGTCTCAGGTTCACACCACGTAAATGGCTTGTCCCCGTAAATGTGGCTTTAAACCGACCCAACCCATGTCCAGCCCCGGTCCATGGCTTCTCTGTTACTTACAGCTTCATGGTAACATGAGCTGTTGTAGCCTTACAGCGCGGGTTCCAGCCTGCATAAAGACCGGGCGACTCTCGCAGTATTCTTATCCCACGAGCGACCGTTGGCGATCGCGCGGCAACGAGGCCTCGGTGTTGCGCTCCGCGTGCTGCTGAGGCCTTTCTTGTTCGCTTGTCCGGAGCAAAGGCTAAGCCGTGGCACATTTCCTTCAGGTAAACTAACCATTCATATGTCGTCGTATTCACAGCTATTAAGTGTATAGGCTCCAGTGATGTGGCTTTTAATCAACTAGTGGTGATGATTCGCCATCTCCTGCATTCCCATTGGAACCGTGTTACACAAATGATGAGCCCCAGATGGCGTTGTCTTTTTACTTCCGGTAATTGCACAGCATTACAGCATGCGCATCTATGCGCATTGTAACCCTGTCTCGGAGAACGTGTTGCTCCACTTTTAGGATACATTGACCGTTTCTCACTTTGCTGGTTATAACAATTTACACGCGAAATTGAAAGGTCAGGAGTAGTTGCACTTGGTATGAACGTCCCTACTTTTTAAATACCTCATGCTAATATGCTTCTTTTGACTAATTCCTTCACCCGCTTGTTATCATGGAAAACTTTACCTCAACGTTTTGTATATTTAAACGTTACCTACCAAGTGACCACGATCGTCTTGCATACGCCAATGCAGTAGTCCAGTACCACCTCACGCACGCACTTGTACCAAGCCTGCGGCTATTGGTGTGACACATCCTCCGCCTTCTTACTGGGTGGTACATTGCAGCATACCTATGTGACAGAAATGGACACCACCCTCTTTTCGGAACCACCTTCAGGGCCACGGAAGTGAGATTGTCTGGCCATAATGTCGGCAGCTTTAGTCTCGGTCGCTTCCATCGTGCCCGCTTTCATATACGTGGTCGTCAAGGTAGCAGTATGACAGGGTCTTGGATGACAATGATATGTTTCTCACTAACCGGCCGGCAATTTTATTCCTAGGTACTTAGCTCTATACACAATTATGCCGTGAACGATTCGCACTAACACATGGATGTACACAGTAACGTTACCCCGTGAATAGATAAGTTGAAACCGCACTACACCTATGCATGTTGCTTCCTTGTGGATCTGGGTTACAGATTGCTATAAACCGTTCCCGAGTGTTTGCGCGTTCTGGGGATTCACACGCTGTCCATGATGATGAAAACATTTGGAAGCGGTAAAGACGACTGCATTTCATTTGTTGCCATTATTCTTTAGCATAATAATATTGGTGAGTGTGCAGCGAAGTGCATTAAAGGCGGTTGCGCGCAATAATATAAAAAATTGTATGGCCATGTGACCCGCGTATAACGTGTATCAGTGACTGGCCATTTGAAGCACCAATCAAAACACTGTCAGTGGCTTTATTCGTGGCAACAATGACGCCTGCGCTGTGATCTATATGGACCTGAGAACTACCGAATATGGAGGCGCGCCCTGCCAGTGATAGTGACTTTGCCAGTGGAGAAGACCGCTGTGGGACCTACACGGGCTTATTAGGCGTCAGCCATGAAGACTTGTGAGCACCATAGTTGCCCTTTTGAAAGTGGCAATTTTGCTGCCCCTGAAGGGGCAAAGAAAACACCGTCCATAGAGGCGTTTGGAACCAATCCTTATGGTTTGGTTAGCGCAGATACCGATGCCAACTCTGTAGGGCAACATAGGCTTAGTAAACGTGTGTCCCGTTGGCCTATGAAGTCAAAAATTTCGCATCCGCCAGCGGCAATACCGACACCATGGCTATTGGACAAATATGAGGTTAAGAAAATAGGGTGTGCTACCTGTGTGGAGCCAATAGTTGATGCGGTGCTATTAGTAATATAGATGCAAATACCATGAGACGTATATGGTCTAACTAACCCCCGTTCATATAGGCTCGTGGAGCCGACTAGAGTAGTTTCCTCACAGGCAATAATTATGTTTCGCCGTGGGACATATATAGGTCTACTTAGCACTTATCATTTACTCTAGTGAACCTAATAATGTATATGTTCACTGACAATTATGCCATCACTGTTATAGGACCTATTATACTTTAATATTCATTGCTCATGGAAGCAAGTAACGCCAAGCATATAGTCCGGTTAACTGTTGATAATAATGCCACACCTAGAGGAGTTATATAGCCTTATTGCACGAGCAACACATTCGCAAGAATATCCGGCAATTTACAGTCCTGCATATGTACGTGGCATATATGCATGAAATTAAATTTATCCCTATTAATTTATTCTTTATTATTTCTTAGTAAACCTACTCTTGCATTTGCTTTACCTACTTTGTTTATACACTATAACTACAAATTTTATTGTGCATTAATTATAATAACCGTAATATGTTATTAATGGAATGTCTACTCCTGCTGTTCTACTCATCGTACTTTGAAGTAACCAATTAGAGTTACGGGTTAATCTACACGAAAAGTAGCATCTATATATCTTGGCAATTTACTATAGGTACTTTGAGAACTTCACATAAAGGTTTGAAATATAAAGAAATTATAGCTTGGTCCACTGTTATAGAGGTACGGGAAATTGCGTTCGGCAATTTCATGTGGGAGTAGTGACCCGAGGGCCAGTTGCACTGCATAATGCTGATTATCACTGATAATACCGAAGAAAGAAACTCTCGCTACATAAAGGTGCATAGATTAACGGATGTGCATATCGATTTATTGGCATACGCTAAACTTGCAAAAATTGATACACATATATTTATATAGCAGTATGCAAACGTAAAGGGGCCACTTGTGAATATGTATACATATATATATATTCGTATACCAACTTTGATACTGTGAATACATTTCAACTGATAGCCATGTCCATCCTTAGTTCTTTCCATACTTATGTGCACCATATGGTAGGCTACATCTACCTGTTTTCAGTTAGCACTGTAGATGGGCTACAGGCGTAGTGAGAGGCCGACCCACCCTTACACGCGTATGCATGTGTCATCCATGTGTCCATGTGACACGATGTCAATGAAAGGCTCTACGCTTTCATCGCATTACAACCAACCTTTTTATATTTTCCGACCCAAATTTATGCATCTTGGCCTTACATATGTATTTGCACGATAATTACAACCCTTTTGCTTTAAGCAATTATATGAGAGAACGTTTCCGTGGAAGTTTGCACTGCTCAATTTAAGTATCCACCCATTACCTTGCACTATTTCGCTATACTTTCAGAGCTCTAACTTGCCAGGATCGTCGTACTTCAGTAAAGATCTTGTGGTTGAATCTCTGGTTTAAACCAAGGGTTTCAAATCGTTTTAACCTAGAAATCACTACGAAATAACGCTTTATATGCCTGCAATGTTTCTATCGACTAAGACGTTATGGTGTTACACTTTGTCTATTTCTCCAGTGGATTACTTCCCATATAAATTACAATCTTTGTCCACGTGGGGCCCTTATTTCATTGACAATTTACCCACTTGCTTGTGTGGTCGGCCAAAAATCGTATGCAGTTTGGATGGATGGCTTTTGTTGCGTGTAATATTGCGCTCGGTCGTACCTGTATTCTGGAGACTGCAGCAAACTTGTTGAGCGGTAAATTCTACTGCTTTGCCAAATTGGGTTTCAAAATTTTGAGCATGGAAACAACACTTCAAAAGGTTTCATCTCCCTGCGAGTCTATTACTTACTTGCAATGGTTAGACTTTCTACACATGCTACTGGCACCCACCTGGCCCGTTGGCTACCTCAATAAACATTAATACAGCAAGTGAAAGATCTCTTTTTTGGAAATTCTGGCTCAGCGCAAACCCTCATCCCACTCACCACAGAGCAACCCTCTCTTCATCTATTGCCGCCGACTTTAGCCGTCATTGGTGAATCCTGCTTAAACTGAGTATTAACTAACTAAAGTTGAGTATAATATGACTGCGATTAACCGTGCGTACAATGGATCATTAAATTGCGTTGATAGGGACACCTTACTGTTCAAGTTTTGATCGGGGGTTGTGTTCCAGGTGTTGACTATTTGTGGGTCAGGCTTTCTCCATATAAACAGCACCTACTGTCTAGTTAACGGCACTAAGGCGTAGCGGATTTGACCCGCTACCAAACTAAAGTCCCTATCTGCTGCTTCACTCGCGTACTGGTCACAAAACCTGACGTTCAGGACCACAATGGCCTCTGCTCAGGTCACTGTGGGCAAGCTTTCTATAGCTGAAGATAAATATTTATTTGTTTGTAAACAAATAACGTGAAACTGCGTACACGCAAGGTGATTCAAACTTCCGTCCGGCAGTGTTGTCAAATAACGTCTAGGGTGCCTACGTTCATTGAAACTATGATCGCCATCTCTGGAGCAATTAGAACCCAACCCATCCAAAGTTTTCGTAACAGAAACACTTACTCTTTTTATTGCGCATGGGCCCCACAGTTCTCTCCGACACTAATGAACATACACATAAGTTCGGTTACCTTACTATGCGGAAAAGAAAAACATTTATGAGTAGTACTTTTGAGCTCACCCACCTCTACCGTTTGATATACCTACGCTTACAGTGGTCACGCGGCGCTGTCAATAACTGGATCAAGCCTCACCGGTCTGCCCGTTTTATTAAGAAATCACATCTATTTAATTGGTTTATTTATATGTGTTACCTCCACTCCTCAACTTCTATGTTGGTGAGCCGCAGCATTTCGGTTTTCCGGACGCCACTGCAATATCTTTCAAAGAAGTGAAATAATCTCCAGCTAATATCATAATGACTTTTACCCTCAACGCGATGACCGGCAGCCGTTAACCTTGGACGCAACAAACACAGCCAACGGACGTGTCTTGCAGCAAAGCGTCGCTAATATCTAACAACTACCTGATCATTCTTTTACAAGCTAACACCAGCGGAAACTTGATATACCTTTGGCCGTGAAGTACTCGCCATGTACTTAAGCATCCACCTCTTTCTACGGTTCTCAGCAAGAGGACAGTTTATTGTATTTACAGCTCATAAGCCATTGACGTTAGCTATACGGACAACTGCTCATCCCGTAAAATACGTCAGCAAGTCATTGTTTAACGGTACACAATAAAAGTTCGTAATGTTGCTGGATGTGTTAACATCGTCTCTGATGCAGGGCCACGCCCGCAATTCGATAGGGTGAACAAGTTTCCCATTGAACTAGAACACACGGCTCGACTGCAAGAAAACGAACCACCTCAGGCCCTGGTTCATTACAAACAGCATTTACTAGACATCCAATGAAGCCTTTCGCAAAACACACCAGATACAAATTCTTATGACTTTGCTACGGCACTTACAAGGTTATTGCTTCCTGCATTCATGTGAAAAACAACTTCCGAGGTCGCACATGGCGTTTTGCATCTCGGTGTAGGTGCAACTGCTAACTTGTGCTCCGAGCGCTTTTTAACACCGAACATGAACATGATATACGCACACGTGTGGGGACTAGCTTGGCATGTCAAGGTTCGAAAGTCATTCGGCATATCTAACTTTACATGGGTTGTACAACCCAGACCGCCTGTACGCCTATATCCTCATCCATGTCGTTGGGTCGCTATCCTATTCCATTGATAATTCGTCCGTGCTGATAGGCGTCCATCTTTTTACTTGATGATCTGAAGTCAGTCCCAAGGCAGATCCACCTGCAAAATCCGTCGCCCGCGCGCTTGTCACCAGATGGATAGGTTTTTATAGAACATTTTCCTGCAACATCAAAAACCGCTTCCACAACTTCAAATCCCAGCTTATGCGACAGTTGATGGAACGGTTGCGTTGCAAAGTACTTCGCAACTTGCTATCCCAAAACCAACCCTTTAGTCGATTTTTATCCTCCACGCTCGAAAACCGCACCCAAGCAAACGCCGATCCGAGTCAATGGACGGATATAATCACAATTATTGTGCTCCACTTGCATACGATGTTTTGAGTAACTCACTGAACCACTTTCTTCAACCACGCTACGCGGCTCTTATCAACTTTTATCACCTTAGAAAATAGTAACCCTGCCTACTGTACTAAACTACTAAACTGCGGAATCGCGTCCACCAACTTGATTAGGGCACAACAGCGAGTTAAGTAAAATTATCATAAGTCTAACCTGAGCTCTTTTAAATAAATAAATTGGTACGTATTTATTCTCGGCACAGCAAGGCACGCCTTTTGTGCATAATTAGGATAATGCAATTGTGTACATAACATGCTGAGCAAATTTTAAAAAATAGGAGTACTACAGCTAGTCAGATATGTGCTGCCACGTGGCCTAGGATATTGCCGAAGTATATCTTTATACATATCGAGGCAAGCCTCGATACGCGTAGTCAAAATTGCGTAGGCGAAATGGTTTGCAGTGAAAGAGTTGTAACTATAAGAATTAAATTGATCACTGGAAGCGAGTAGGTGTTAGTGAGTAACTGGTCCAAGGATGGGGTGTACACAGTGCGGCTCAGGTAACTGACGAACGCGAACCAATCTGTATAAACGCTATAAAAATAGTGGCATGCCACTGCTTAAACGTGTACGCGTAGATATATGAGAGCGGATATGCACGGAAATTGTGAAATGAGGTACCTGTCAACTTCCCAATGCATGGTAGATGACAGTGCCTTTAGTTTGTAGCGAGTCACATCCGCTAAGTCGCGGTGGTGCGGAACAATCCCCTGTAAACGCTTCATCATGCCCGAGGCGGCGTGTCTCGATGTATCTGAGAATAACCTATTTATTTATTCAATTAAATTGTATGAAATTTATCTTCTCCCTAAACACTGAGATCTGGAACTTCTTTTGGGAAAAACGATTCCTGTGTGTATACTATTTAGGAAACACGTGCTTCAGGCTTTCATTGATGATAGGCAAGGAACTTGTGATAATATTATATTATGTCCAAGAATACCAATGGAAATGACGGGCAATTGGGATGTAATTTTATCTAGGAGAGTTAAAGCGCAAAGGCATTACGGTCAGATAATTAACGCATACATACAAAGCAATAAAAGGGTGATAAGAAAATTAAAAGGCTAGTGAGGCTCTGCATAAATGCAATGTTGCAGGCTGCTTTAACCACGTTTTTGTGTGTAAGCGGCCAGAGAGAAGTCAAGAAACAAGGAATGTTGGAGCTTGTAAAAAGCTTAAAACTGGTCAGCTGTCTACTTTTTAACTGCTCCAATACTAATGGGATACGTAATATGTCACAGAAAAACTCAGAAACCCTGTTACTTGATGCATACATGCTACAGTGTCAGTAGATAGAGGTAAAGGATGGGCTACTATTTATAAGTAAATCAATAGACATTTTATTCTAGAAAAAGCGAGGCATGCTTCTCAGTCGTGCACAGGATACTGCATTGTTTTACATAATAGCCTAATTGACAAGTCTAAGAGAAGGAGTAAAACTATTGCGGTCAGGTATGTGAGCCCACATGGCCCAATAAATGCATGAAGTTTATCCCCGAGCATTTCTAGATACGCCTCGCAAGGCCTAAGCAGAACTGCATAGACAAAATGGTTTGTAGTCTGTGGGCTATAAAGATAAGAATTACGGATCATTGGAGTGAGCATGTGCCGGTGGGAAACTAATCCGTTGAGGTTGTGCGCACCGTGCAATACAGATGCGTGAAGCTTAAAGAAAAAGTTTTGAAAAAGTTTTAAGAAAAGTGGTAGGTCACTTCTCAAACCGTTTAGTGTCGCTGCATGAGAGCGAAGGTATGCATTTAACTGGTTAATTGGGGTAGCAGACCACTGTCTAATTCGTGGTAGGTGGCAGTAACTTTATTGCCTGGCAAGTCAAAACAGCCACGTCGCAGGTGTTGTTAAACAGATAAGCGGTGCTTATAACAGGGAGAACGCCTGCCAACGAAAACCAAACACCCCCAGGAAACCTGCCGACCGTTAATACTATGTTGGCTTGAAAGTCACGGGAATCATACGTGCAGTCGTTTTATCTATACGGGATGACAGTTGTCAAGCAAAACAATCCATGTTGGCGCCAGTTGAGAAACTAACAGAGGCCATCAATGACCTATCTAGTAATTCTTCCAGTCACTGCTGCTACATACTGTGTCACGGATAAGCCACAAGCGCGGCAAAGATATGCTTCATACATACCACGAACTCAGAATATGGTGGATATGGTTGGATGCTAGCAGGCTATGTAAGTTTGCAGAAATGCAGGGAGTATAGTACAGTTATTGTAGTTAAAAGAGGAGGAAGTATATGCAGAGGTGGGAAGGTAACCATTGCTTACGAAACAAAGAGGTGAAGAAATCAAGGTTGGTGAGGAGAGGAAAATATTAGGAAGTCGGTTAGTCATAAGTGCTACGACAACACAAGCCAAATGGAGGCCTGTTATCAAGGAATAGGAATTGTACAGAGTCTCGGTGGCAACTCGAAGCTAAGCAACGTCACTAATGTCAAGGATAGGAGCCAAAATACCAAGCTGGCCGCATCGTTCATAATTAAGGTGCAGATAATTAGAAAGTAGGGCTGAACGTGCATCAAACATGTGGTGTGGAGAGGATAATGGTGTTAGGTCAGATGGCCGTGTGCACTTGACATCGCCAGCTGATCACTAGTGGAGTCTCAACGAAGTGTCCAGGGCCTCATGCTCCTTTTTCTCTAAGTCAATGTCGTCTCCCAAGTCTTCCGCTGGGGTACGCCCTACCTATTCGTGGACGAAATAAAAGTGGTGTTTTCCTTCGACTCCGAAGATATGGTAGATAGCTTATCCACAATACGAAGTAACTTTAGGGCGCTTGAAAACTGGTGTGCAATATGGGACCACCATTTTTCTCCAGGAGAAACAGAATTCTAGCTTATAAATGCAGGGTGTCGCCGAATAACCTCAGTCGCCGTGGCGCTCTCTTCCCCTTATCCGCTAAGTTCGCGATGTGGGGTCCACTTCCCTAGTTCCTTCAACTTTACGGAAGTAAGTTGTAGTGCAGCTAAAGCTAGGTCGTTAACAAGCTATAGCTTCTAATCCAAGCCTCTTTTGGAATCTCGGCTGACACTGTACAATACGTGCGCTAGGCCTATGCTTGAATATTGATCTAAAGTCCTTACGAACTCACCCAAGTGCCACAGGATTGCACTAAAGAACGCACAGCGTTCTTTTACCAAACGTCCGCTAGGCTACAACATGCTAAACTACCGTACGCAATGCACACAATTGGGATTGGACCCGCTGAGGTCACGAAGGTTAAAGATAAACCTTAACTTTCTATACAAGCTTACAAACATCCAAGCATGAACCTGACGCGACACCTGATCGCTAGTGGATACCCGATAAAACCTGCGCAACGCGACCTATTCATCCAGCCTGCCGGCTGCTCGTTGCGGCATACGCCATAAATTCTTCCTTTATAGATACTCGGACACATGAGAAAGGTAACCTCTGCAAACTCGGGCACCTGTGACTAATACAAACTTCGACAATGCTATAAGAAGCTTACTAGATGTAGCCACTCTTTCGGAACTATTAAAACTCAAAGTGCCGGATGAGGAGTTACGGGTGACAGGACCAAACAATCTCTATCGAATAGGCCTACATCCCCTTTATAATTGTTATTTCCGACAGTCTCCTACCTCGATGTAACCACGCGTCACAGCTGTTTCTTATATCTTAGCGATCGCACCTCTGCTCATTGTTGGCTTCTCCCCCACCCAAACGATGCTGCCTCAGGACTTCCGTTCCATTGACCCATTTCATTCACTTACTGTTGGTTCCAGAACCTTGAAGTTTTATAACATCATCATTGCCTATCAAGTACTTATATGGTTCCATTCTACTACCACTTCTTGCATAGAAGGGGTACTCTGTAGTGTTCACCTCCCCGTCAATCGGACCGGTGTCTCCCTTATTCATCCATCACCGGATGCTGACCACTTGAACTTTTTCAGGTCTCATCCACTTCCATGCTTAACCATGCTGTAATGTATATTGTGTTCCGCACCTCTGCTGGTCAATATCCCAACTCTTCAGTAGTGGTCTAGGTATCCATAGCGCTAGCAAAACATCGCAGTCCGCGCTAGATGCCTTTCGTTCCTGTGCCTATCATTCTTAGACCTTATGGACCAGTCCGGCCTCTGAGGTTCCAAATACCCTTAGGTCTGCAATCAGTGCCTCGCTTCTTTTTCGCATCGACCGCCATCGCCTACGGTGCTCATTAGTAAAAGGAACAGCCTCATAATACTTGTCTCCGTCTGATTCATAATCTGTATGCTTGGTCCTCCCAACCAAAATTGAAATCCCTGGTCCCTGATGGGGTTTTGCCCTCGGCTCCCCACCAAGCTTCTCAGCTCACATTAACGTCTGCCTCTCTCACGCGCATCCTTGCCTCTTTTACACCCTATATGGCTCCATTCCACCACCACTTCTTGACTGCACCGTACGCTGTAATATTTACGTCCCCCGTCGGTCGAAACGATGTCCCTCCATTCCACCAGCACCAGATTCTGGCCAATTAAGCTTTTTAGGTCTCAGCCACTCCTATGCTTAACCGTACTCTAAGGTATATGTGTTCGGCACCGCTTCTGGTCAATATCGCCACCCGTCAATAGTGGTCTAGGGACCGCTAGCGCCAGCACAACATCCCAGTCCTTGAGTGAAACACTTAACACTTGGTATTGCTGTCTGTGTTATTACCTTACCAATGACCCCCACAGATTTGGCACCACAACCGTTTTCCTGCTCCAGCGGTTGCAAGTATTGCTGTTTGCTTTATTGCCAGTTTTTAACACTGGACACCTATTAGTCCATGTCGAGCCTAAAATAGCTCACCGCTCCTGGTTAGTACTTAATCAGGCTTCCAGCACCGCACTAAACCAGCCGTCTACGCAACTTTTACCTTACATCGTGCATGTTCACCTCAGAGTGAAAAACCTAGCACCGTTAGGCTCTGCTGTTCACACTATAGTGATGTCGCTGGGCACATTCAGTGCTGGCTCCACAATTGTTTGCTCTTTACAGCCGTCGTATGCCATCGCTTCTGTTCTCACTCCTGTCGTTGACGATGAATACCTAGCAGTTCGTACCTCGTCCTACGACAGCGGGCAGTTCCTCTCATAATTAATCCGAGTCCCAGTAACGCGCTTTCCTGCCGTCTAGTTGACTTGTATGCTGCACTGTGGAGCCCCTATCTTTACCGCTATGTCAGGTCACCTTCAGTGCTGGCTTTGCTACCTTATTATTGCTACAGCTGTAGTAGATAACCTCTTCTATTCTCGTTACAACTTCTATGATACTCCGTCTTACACCACCACCAAATTGTTTCTCTAGCATCCGATTACTGAAATTGTGTTACCTTATTATTTTCCTGGGTCTCTAGCCCGGCGTAGCGACTCCACTGGCTCACATTCACGTTCGAACGATAATCTCTGCCACTGTCGACCGATCGATCAAGCTACTTCTTAGTTGCATATTTTACTACTTGCTAGGATCTTCTGCTTCCCTCAATTCATTTAACGGTTAACGACCCCTGATACACTTGGTTTCCACACAGGACAATTGGTGCGCACGCCAAACCAATGCGGACAACCTTTGGCGCTCACATGCAAAAAATGTAGAATCTTGAACTTGCATGCAAAACAACGGATATGACGTATAACATAATTAATAAATAAATATTTTATTCTCGACTGCGCGAGGCACGCTCATGGATACATTTTCAGATACGCACAACTGTACAGACACTTTATGGCAACCGTAACAGTGACAGTAAAAAAATTTCGTATGTCCACGACTGGAACTGTACAATGGTAAAATTGCGAACTGATAACTTGGCTGTCGTGAAACCGGGGCCTCGGCTAATAATGGATTGAGAATGCTAAATGATCCATTGGAAGATAATTAAAGAGCACCCTCAAGAGAGATATAAAAATACAATGCGTATGTGCACAAGTAACGCAAAAGTCAACGGTGATATCATAGAAAGCAAAAAGACGGCAGTATATGTAAATGTAGAAGATCGGGTGTAACGAACCTATCTAGTGTGGTGACGCTAGTTGACCTGCCAGTGTGAAGTTATGGGCTGGGACCTTATTCGGTGGCGAGTCACATTCGCCACGTTGCCGTGTTGTTAAACGGACATTTGTGGCTTTTTATAGGGAGAAAGCTTGCTAGGCGAAAAGCCACCACGTCCTGAAACACTGCCGCCATTCCATTGCTTTTAACCAGCACAACGTTACCAAACATTTTAGATTTATACATTAACATAGTCCTATTCAATTTCCTTGGCAGTTTGCTCGGTCCGTTTTCCTATTCTCTCTTGTACTGAAGGATAACAGTATCTGCACGGAACACCTTTGAGGACATAACTGCGACGCTCACCTGGACATGGAAGCAACACCGAACAATGAAATCAACCGAACTTCGCAATCCTGACCCAATAAAGGAACCAAGAAATTAATCAAATCAATACTATTCACCGGAGTCCTCCGACGCCAACAACTCCAACTACGTGCGGTCGACACCTAAGGAGACGACCACACAACCATAAGAAACAAATTGGCGAAACATGACTGCGAAAAGCCGTGATGATAATCGGTCAGATGCAAGCTCGCAATGTTATAGCACCAGTCGGCAGGTTTCCAGGACGTGGTGGGTTTTCGGCTGGCAAACGTTTTCCCTAAAAATACCACAAATAGCTATTTAACAACACTGCTACTTGGCGGATGTGCTTCGCCACTCAATAAAGTCAGTGCCCCAACCACCTTTGGCAATGTGATGGATACCACACCTCACTAGTTCTGCTCCTTTACCTGCTCTCATACGACCACGCCTACATATTTTCTCATTGACGCATTACTATTTTTAAAAATATGCAAGCAGACTTCCTCCATGCTTCACTCACCTGACCCGGACTAGGTACACAACTTCATCGGACTAGTTTCTTCTCAGCATACTCCACATTAATGATCTGATTCTTAGCTCCACATCTTGCATTTTGTGAAGGTGCGCTTTATCCAATCTTTAGGTCTTGTGGGCCCACACTACCGACTCCAACTATATTACTCCCGCTCTCGGTCCTGGTAATCATGCTATCATGTAAAATGTTGCAAAATGCTTCGCATGCCTAGATGGCGTGCCTCGCTTTGTCAAGAATAATCTATGTTCCTATTTAGATAATAAACAAATATGGTATATTCACTATAAATAGTGGCATGATTGTGCGTGCGTGAGCAAATACGCATACAATCATAGCTAAAGTTAAGTAGTAAGACATTCCGTTTAGGGAACTGTACAACCAAAGGTATCATAGTGTATATGGGTAAGCAGTTTGTAAGGTAATAGTAAAATTCAGGACGCCAATGCATAAAAAAGCAGGGGTACAACTGTGGTGACAATGGCCGAAATTCTACTCGTTTTCCCCCTGTTGGACCCTGTTGTGTACTTAGCACAGAAGCCGACGTTAAAGCTATTTGCAACGGCTTTACGTTAAAAGCCAGGAATGTCCGGTGCTCCGCTAAAGCATTATACATATCACACTCGTTTAAACTGCTAATACAATAAGTGTTTGCAGAGGCTGCGTCCCGGAAGCTGATGGTTCGGCCAGTGAGAAGTGTTGGACTGGGACTGTATTCAGTAGGAATCCACATAATCTAGGTCGCAGTCTTTATATGCTGACGTTTGTGGCTTTTTATAATAAGAAAGCTTTAGGAGAAAAAACCAAGTTCGGCCGCTCTAATTGAACTGCAAATGCAAAAGTTGGGCACCCACGCTTTCGCCAAACAAACTAAAAGAACGATGTCATACGTAAAAATTAGTAACTAACTGCTTAACCTCCATTAGTTACCCAGCAGTGACTAACACTTAGGGGGTGCTTAGCGAATCACACATTTTCCCATAATAAAGTTTATTATTGAATCAACGAATGCAAACATGCAAAGCAGCGTGGTTAGATGACACCTCATTGGTCGTTGTAAGTTTGATGCAAGCAATCGCTCACTGGATCGAATTATAAAGTTCAATGAAAACGAAGTTAAGAGCACAGGTCGGCCGACTAAGTAAAGGAACAAGCAAAGGTTTACCAGTAGTAGAACCAAACGGGAGATTGGTGTACAGAAATAAATAAATAAATAAATATTTTGTTTTTGACTGTGCGAGGCACGCCCATGGAGGCATGATCAGATATGTACAACGGTACAAACATTATAATGCAATTGTAACAGTAACGCAGAAAATTGTTCATATATCCATGGTTGGAACTGCACAATGTTGAAAATGCAAAACAATAAGTTGGCTGTCATGAGATACGGGACGTCAGCTAATAAGAGATTGAGAATCCTGAATGATCCGTTGAAGGGTAATGGAAGAGCACGCACAAGAGAGATATGACAATACTGTGAGTTCGTGCACAAGGAAGGCAAAGGTCAACGTATCGTAGGAAGTAAAACGACAACAGTATATGCAGATGTAGAAGTCCCAGTGTAACGATCCTATGTAGAATTGTGACGCTAGTTGACCTGCCAGTGTAAAGTTATGGGCTGTGACTTTATTCGGTGGCGAGTCACATACGCCGCGTTGCAGTGTTGTTAAACGGACATTTGTGGAATTTTGTAGGGAGAACGCTTGCCAGGCAAAAACCCACAACGTCCTGGAACACTGCCGCCAATCCATGGAATGGCAAATTGTACCTGGCTATGTTTCTTGTTGAAATTTTGTTTGCTCGGTTGTTCGCAGTCAGGTTGCGTCCCAATTTTCTGCTGGCTGATGCCATACCTGGTCGCCTATTGCGTTCCTGGGTCCTGTCCATTGGTAGGTCGGGTACTAAACATTCTTATTGAATATGATGCGTTGATCCTTTGCAGAACCACGTGAAGTCTTCTCTGATTATGTATATTTGCCGGGGAGCGATGAATTCGTGTCCAGCTACCCTCACTGAAAATCGGTGGTTGGGTGCAAATAGTTAGAGTGGAAGTGAGGCCATGGTCAGGGTAAGTACTTGTTGGTTATTTCGTCCCATCCTAGACGGAGGCAGTTCCTCCGTTCAATCCCGGAGCTCTCCGATGTTCACGACCTCAGAGAAAAGGGAGAGAGGAACAGACCGAGAGAAGACCGAAAAGGAACAGGCAATGTACCTAGCGTTTGATCAACATCCTACCTTAAGACATTTATTTGAGACAACTATTGTACAAGGTGTAACAGTTATTACGCTAAAGATGTTTTTAATTATGCAGAAGGCATGGCCTGATGGGTAGAATACTTTCATGTGCATAGGGATGAAGAGCAGGATTCCGGTAAGATATTCATGAGGTGTAAGCTGACAATGTTCGAATTCTACCTGAGACTAGAAAGTGTGTGTGTAGTCAGGATTGGTTGTTATCGGAAACCCAAGGACAGTGACGATGTGGCCGTATTTATATATGCTCACGGGATAAGGATTACCTAAAACACCATAACTACAATGTACATAGGTATATGAAGATAGGAAGCTGAGCATTTTAGAAGCTGGCTAAGATTAAATGGATATCAAAGGAAGACTAAGTGATGAAGGTAAGAAGATCAGAAGATATCGATACTGGACCGGGTATCAGTGGACAAGGGTGCCTGTTGGGTTAATCATTCAAGGTGCCAATGAATAACAACCGTGTCAAAGGATCGGACAGCAAACCAGCAGAGCTGTGAAAAAACTATGCCAGGAGAATAAACAATCTACAGAAGGACTGACGCCTAGCAAGCTAAGGAGTATTCCCAAAGTTCAATAGGGCATACAGCAAACAGCTGCCGCAGAGCAGAGATAGTGGCTAAAGTAATGGAGGTATCAGTGGCTGATTCAACCATATCATTAAGACTTTTGACCACATGTCAAGTAAACGCGAGTAAGACAGACGACGGATAACGGCGCGCTAAGAGAGATGAATGGCCAGCAATAAAGTTCGAAATAAGGCTTCAGCTACCTGCGGGTCCTACGGTGGCACAGAATAGGTCAACAAACCAGCGGAGCTGTGACGCAAAAATTCCATGAGAAGCAACATTGAAAGAAAGCAGCAAATCCTAGCGAGCTCAGGATATCAGCAAAGTTGATTTGAGACTACAGCGACTAGCTGCTCCTAAGCAGAGATAGTGGCACTAGAAAATGATGTATCAGTGGCTGGTGTAGCCATATCATTAAGATGTTTGACCACTACTGGATACCTACAGTTTTGTTGAAGAAATCAACATGCCAGCGAAGCTTAGAGAGACAGACGTCAAAAGAAAATGAAGGCGGGAGCGTCAAGGAGTGGCTCATTGCAGGCTACATGGAGCCAACAGCGACAAGCTGCTGCCAAGAAGAGTGACGCGACTAAGAAGAACGACGCATAGCGGCGCGCTAGGAGTGAGATGAGTGGCCAGCATTAGAATTCGCATTAAGGCTTCAGTTACTAGTAAATCCTACGGTGGCACAGAATAGGTCAACAAATCAGCTGAGCTGTGACGCAAACAATCAAAGAGAATAAATATGGTAAGAATGGAGTGACCTCTTATAGAGCTCCGGATATCCGCAAGGTTAAATTGAGGCTATGTCGAGTAGCTGTTAATAAGCACAGACAGTGACACCAGAATATAATGTATCAGTGGCTGGGGTAGCCATATCATTAAGACGGTTGACCACCACTGGATACCTACAGTTTCGATGTAGAAATCAACATGCGAGCGAAGCTTAGAGAGACAGACAGCAGAGGGAAATGCAGGCTGGAAAGTAGAGGAGTGGTCCATTGCAATCTACATGGAGCCAACAATGACTGGCTACTGTCATGAAGATGATTACACGCGGGAAAGTCGAGTGAGGGTTAAGAACGCGCTAGCAGTTAGATGAATGGCTAGCAACAGCATTCGGATTAAGGCTTCAGTTACTAGTGGATCCCACGGTGGCACAGAATAGGTCAACAAACAGCTGAGCTGTGACGCAAACAATCCAAGAGAATGAACATTGAAAGAAGGGAGCGAGCTCCGGGTATCCGCAAAGCTGAATTGAGGCTATGGCGACTAGCGGCTGTTAAGCAGAGATAGTGGCACTAGAAAAGTATGTATCAGTGGCTGATGTAGCCATATGTCACAGCTGTCACTCGTCTGTGACACGTAATTAATAGTAGTTCAGCATTCTCTCTGTCTTCTCCCGGCTCATTCTTTCCTACTTTTATTACTTTAGCACCACTGCATACCTTATCATATGCGCATCGCTGCGTCTTGGCCTATTTTTGCTCTAATCTATTTAAGAGCCTTACCGTATGCCTGGCATTCATCTGTTTGTTGTCGTTTCTTCATGAAGCCTTTGTTTGCTGTCTTCTGTCGTGCAGGCATCTCCATGTATTCAGTGCAAGCCGCTGTTTTGCTTCACCCTTCTTACTGTTCATTTATCCCCTACTTGCTGTATTGTCTTAGCTCTTATTACCTGCAGTCATCCGTCTCTCTGGCTAGCATTCTCTGGCACTATCCAGCTTGGTACCATTATCTTAGCACCATAGCTGCTGCGGTTAGACCTCACTGCTCTGATACACCAAGCAACCTTACTCTACGCTTGCATTTCGGCTATTCCCTGCCTTTCCGTCAATTAATGTTTCTTAGCCTCTTAGTTCTTCCCTCCTCTCAACTGGTCAGCACACAGACGCCCGTTAGCTTTACATTTCTAGGTGTTCATTTCTCACCATTTTCGTAGTACTCTAGTATGACTTGTTTCTCTGCGCGACGCTACATATACATTTGTTCCGGAAGTTCGCTTTCCTTTAACTGATTTTAATACTTCACTTCTATCGATCAAGCCTTTTTCATCTAGTAATCTGGGTTCGTTTTTGCAGCAAAGGTTTCGACACTTACCTTTGTAGTAGGTTAGCTTTCATAGGCTTTTCCTATTTCAATAGGCCATTGCACTATACTCCTAGTACCCTCGTGTCGTCTTTCTGTCTTGATCACCCGATAATGTTTATTCAGCGCTTGATTCCTATCTATCCGCTGACTTACCATCTCTTTCGATGTAGACTGGCCACCAGCCGTCTATCCACCGTTCAAACGCCGCTGGTCCCTGAACTCTGCTTTCTATCTTTCCACGCAATAGTCGCATCATAGTAAACTGATACTGCGTTTCTGCTTCATGGCAAAACGCTCTGTATTCCTTGTAGATAGTAGCAAACAACTTATAGGACCACCGCTTTCAAAAAAAAACATTCAAAAGACACTTTCAGCACAATCATTGCTGCACATTGTACATCATTTGTCTTCACTCTAAATGTTATAACATAGGAGTTTAAGAATGTTTGTTTCCACGCCTGTACGTTGCGGCCTTGGTTGTCTCTCACCCTCCTTTTTCTCCGAGGTTCGGAACTTCCTGGGGATCTGGGATTGGACCGAGAAACCGCTTTTGTCCGGGACAGAACAACCAGTAAGGACCTATGGAGCACATGGCAGTACAACAAACGGACACAACTGCACTCATTACCATGACCGTTGTCCAATTATGATAACTGGACTCGATAACTTCACCCTCCTAAAAGGTCCAGACGCAAGTAGTTGTCGTTTCGCTCACCTGGATACCCACAAGGAGGATTATCCTTGAAGCCCCCATCCTCGATTCGCCTCAGCCGTTATGGCGGCCTTGCCCAAGACACCTGCCCAAATAACAGAGAAAATTAAAGGTCATTTGACTGCGGATATCTGAGGGTGAAATCAGTCGGAAACCTGGTCTGCCAGTTATATATTAGTGCACCAACAAATTTCTGTCAGTGTTTCAGGACGTGGTGGATTTTCGCCTGGCAAACGTTCTCCCTATAATAAGCCACAAATGTCCGCATAACAACACTGCAACGTGGCGGATGTGACTCGCCACTGAATAAAGTCACTGCCCAGAACTACCTACTGGCAAGTCGACCAGAATCATTATTCAATATTGCCCTGACACTTTCAATACTAATTTACACCATGCCTATATGTATCGTTTTCATTACACATGTAGTGCCCTGACTGTTTATCCTACACACTCTAGAATTCAACGTTTCGTCAGTCATTGATGACTCTATCCCTCATGAGTACTTACACAATTTCCGCAGCCTGTACAACCTTCGGCTTACTGCCGACTACACTCATAGCAACGTGTTTGTTGCAAATCAATATTGCGTGTAAATATTGATCATGCCTTACTTGGTGTGTCTCGACAAATTCGAGAATAAACTATTTATTTATTTATTTATTTATAAGTTTGACCACTACTGGATACCAACAGTTTCAATGAATAAGTCAACAGACAAGCGCCGATTAAGGAGACAGACGTCAGAGGAAAATAAAGGCTGGAGTGTCAAGTAGTGGCTCTTTGCAGGTTACATGGGCCAACAATGACTAGCTACTGTTATGAAGGGTGACGTGATTAAGAAGAACGGCGCATAACGGCGCGCTAAGAGTGAGATGAGTGGCCAACAATAGAATTTGGATTAAGGCTTCAGTTACTAGTGGATCCTACGGTGGCGCAGAATAGAACAGCAAACAGCTGAGCTGTGACGCAAGCAATCCAAGTGAATGAACATTGCAAGAAATGAGCAGCTCCTAGAGAGCTCAGGGTATCAGCAAAGTAGAATTGAGGCTATGGCGACTAGCGGCTATTAAGCAGAGATAGTGGCACTAGAAAAGGATGTATCAGTGGCTGGTGAAGCCATATGACTAAGAAGTTTGACCACTACTGGATACTAACAGTTTCAATGAATATGTCAACAGACGAGCGCCAAATAAGGAGACAGACGTCAGAGGAAAATGAAGGCTGGAGGGTCAAGGAATGGCTCCTTACAGGTTACATGGAACCAACAACGACTAGCTACTGCCAATAAGAAAGTTGCACGAGAGTAAGACGAACAACGGATAACGGCGCGCTAGGAGAGGGATGCATGGCCAGCAACAGCATTCGGATTAAGGCTTCAGTTACTAGTGGACCCTACGGTGGCACAGAATAGGTCAACAAACAGCTGAGCTGTGACGCAAAACAATCCAAGAGAATGAACATTGTAAGAATGAAGCGAGCTCCGGGTATCCGGAAGATTGAATTGAGGCTATGGCGACTAGCTGTTGCTGAGCAGAGATAGTGGCTCTAGAAAAGGATGAATCAGTGGTTTGTGTAGCCATATCATTAAGGCGTTTGACCACCACTGGATACTTACAGTTTCGATGAAGAAATCAACATGCTGGCGAAGCTTAGAGAGACAGACGGCAGAAGAAAATAAAGGCTAAAGTTTCCGGGACTGGCTTCTTTCAAGCTACAGGGAGCCAACAATGACTAGCTGCTGTCAAGAAGATTTTTATGAATACGAGTAACGACGCATAACGGCGTGTTAGGTAGCTGGAGCTGCGTAAAATCCGGCAAGGAAGCCGAACTACAATTACTTAGGTGTTACAGACAGGTAAGTGACAGCTTAGCGTCTATCAAGCAGCGGCTCTGCGCTGACCTGATGACATAAGGCAGGTCACCAGAAGTGAACTAAAAAGGTTGAATGAAGAAGATACAGCAGACATGAAGAATGCAAGCATACAGTAAGTTGCCTGAGTGAGTCACATCACCTGAAGCGAGCTATAAAAAGTTTGAGTGAAGAGTGAAAAGAAAACGGAAAGAATGCCTACTACGGCAGACTGAGCCGGAGAAAGCAGATGAGAGAAGAGGACTACAATTAGACTAAACTGGAGCTGAGTAAGATAGGATGGGGACAACGCTTATATGTGGTCAGGACCATTTTCCCACAGGTCGTCTTCAAGTTTGTTAATGCTTAAAAGAGTAGAAACCTGACTGACTATGAGGTACCTATTAAGTGCTGTACGGAAATGGATTATATTATCAGATGCTCGCACATTATGTGGAAGCCTATTCCACACATACACATATCGGTAAAGATAGAAGTTTGCACGGATACTACTGTTGGTTTTCGGCAGGATAATGGAGTGCGGTCTATACAGTATGGCGGTGGCATATTTTTAGCCAGGACGTACTTGGTAGTGCTAGTTAAAACAAAAAAGGGGGGCCACGGATATCGGTTATGTTAGATGACAGATCACCCATCAAAGCAAAAAGGAAATTTAAGTGTAACACAGCGCAGTATGTGCGTTAGCCACAACCATACTAAAAATACCTAAATTCTTGGTACAAAACATTTAAACAAATAAATACTTTATTCTCGTACTCATCAAAGCAAACCCACTCGGCAATGCTCCAAAGTTATAAGCAAGTCTATTCTGAGACAGACACGTTGCTATATATGAAATCGGCTGTGGCCAGCAGTTGCACATTTTACAAGATTGGGAGAAGTCCTAATGAAGCACGATGTCGTAAGTGAGGTGCTAATAAATGGTTTCATGTGTGCGAAGAGTAAACGGTAACCGCACAATCAATGTAGTGGTGACATTATGAGCAGACAGTATTTTCTTTCGTACGTATCGAGAAAATAGTGAAATATGAGCCTAGTTGACATGCCATTGTGTAATTTTGGACCTTGCCTTTTATCAGTAGCGTGTCATATCCGCTACGTCGCAAGTAGATTTAGCGTACTTTTGTGGATTTTTATATTTGGAACGCTTGCTAGACGAAAATTCACAAAGTCCTGGAACACAGTCCTTGATCCATTTATCCAACAATGGATAACTGTCAACTTATCCTGTCTACCGAGTGTTCAGTCGATTATCGCAGGTGAAGGGACACGCGAACATGCCACCACACCAATACCTACAAATACTTCCTAACCTGCACAATGCTCCAGCTCCAGTCCCATGAAGGTGCACTGCCTTCGACGGTATCGTTGGGTTCAACCTACTACGGTGGATCCTGCCTACGTCACTGTGTCAGCTAACGAAATATATGTATGCAGCATAAATAAATAAATAAATAAATCTTATTCTCAATAAGGTGAGGCACGCCTTTAAATGCGTGATCATTTTGACGTAAAGATGCATGATCAAGAATGTGCAAAAATCTGACATGCTTGCCGTTGCAGTTTGTGTTTGTGTAAGGGGTATGTATGTATGTCATTGTGTGTGTATGTAGCTGTGTATTTTGTGCTTGTGGTTGTGCTGCTCTAATCTTCAATGTTTGATATCGTCATCAATATGCGAGTAGGAGATTGATGCCCGTGGGTTGGATAGAATTATCCGGATATCCACGGGGCAGTGACTTTATTTTGTGGCGAGTCACGACCGCCACTTCACAGTGTTGTTAAGCAGACATTTGTGGCTTTTTATAGGGAGTCCGCTTGCCAGACGAAACCCACCACGTCCTGGAACACTGCCGCCGAACTATTTGCTGGAACGGGTTAAACCCGAACCACCAAGCTGACACCACGAGGAGGTTGTTCGGCTAGCCAGCCTTCGAATACCTAGTAGATGAATTAGCACGTATGCAGCCTTGCCGTTGTCACTTGGCTCAAATTACGATTACTGGCAGTGTTCCAGTAAGGTTGGTTTTCGCCTGGCACGTGCTCTCCCTGTAAAAAGCCATAAATGTCTGCTTAACCAGATTGTGGGGCGGCGGATGTGACACGCTACCGAATAAAGTCACTACTCTTTGCATAACATTCGCAAGTCCCCTAAAACACACATACCAAAATTCGGACTCCTTCGCTCACACATGTCAACATACCCTCGTTATTCACCTTCAACGCTTCAACCGCAACACAGCGCTAACTATGCTGCTTTACCTAAGAGGACTTTACATATTTTGTCCCTGCGTGTATTCTATCCTGAACTTCTCGAAACGTTATTGTTTCTCCAAGTTTGCTTATGCACGGTTTGGCTCTCTTCGAAACATCGGAGAATAAAATTTTATTCATTTATTCATTTATTTGTTTTACTCTTCTGGCCTACCATATGGCTTAGTCAATGATCGTCCAAGCCGTCGAAGCCGCTCGAAAATGAAAGAACCATGAAGTCGAAATAATAATTGTGCCATTTATTAAATTTCGTTATTTGGGGTCTGATTATTTCTGAGTTTCTAAAGTTGTCATGGGGAAGACTTCGTGTCCAGTTATTCACACCGAAAATCCGTAATGGTGATGAGGAGAATGGAACAAGCAATATCGGCTGTCTCATTAACTTTACTCACGTCAATATTAATGACGCACTGCTCACAATAGGTGCTTTGTTTCTTTGAAGGCAATAATGAATGTAGATAGGAGTCCTCCTCCAAAAATTAGAGCAAAATATGCAATTGTTACCTAGCTTTTTGAACTATATTATTTTTGTGCGTACTTATAGTGAAAGCGCTGTAGGCGTAACAACGTAAAAACGTTGAGCACCACTGATCTAGAAGCAGTATGACATTTTCGAACCGGCCCGCTGTAGCCTTTCGTACAATGTGCATTTGAGTTTCTGGGGAGGATACGTACCTAGGAGCCCTAATCTAGTAGCCAGTGGTCAAGTGAGGTGAATCTGGTTCGAAAAAGCACCGGCATGCCATGGCAGAACGCGCTGCGCAAAGCTTACATCAACCCGTTGGCAGCCACGGCTTTCCACATGGTATCATACGCGGTTCCGATGTCACGTGAAAATGTAGTCCCCAACTCGTTCTTGTGAGAGCCAAAATTAGGCAGCTAACCGCCCACGTCGCTCGCACTGAACGAACCTAGTTTAGCAATCGGGGGGTCGTTACAGTTGTCGCGGTTTACAGGGGCTGCTATTTGATAGACTAATCGCGCAGTTAGTTCAGTGCTCATTAAACTATGTCATCCTCAAGCAGCTTGAGGACCACGGCATGGGCTGAGCAGCCGACTTAAACGACTGCATTTGTGACTTTGATATGGAGCTTGAAAAGCCATGGCACAAGTCGAATCCATTGTAAAACGTCACAGGCGATATGTGCTGGGCTGCACAGCGTTTGACTTACCTCTACCCGCAGCGTCTGGTCCCTAAAGAAATTCCTAATTTATTTAAGCAGTGTTCTGTTACGCCACTTCCCTGGAACTAATGCAGTGGTTAAGGTGGGGTTTGGCAATTGCCTTGCTTAAGCCAATATAGACAACATCCAATTAGCACCGGTCGTCAGCCGCATTGACTCATGCCTTTCCTGGGAACAAACAGGATTAAGATGCATGGGCGTGTCGAAAGGAACCTATGCTGAGAGGTGATAGCTTTTTCACTTCTCCTCAATAGAACCTCTTTTACCGACTCTCTGCTTACCTTCCTGTGCTTTCTGTTGCAGTCCTTCTTCATTCGACGCTAACTTAAATGTACTTGTCCACACTGACTTCTTGAATTCCTACCAATTTAGGATTAAGGAAATACATCTCTGTCGCTTCTTCTGAGTGATATTCCTTCTCATAATCTGCACACCTCGCCCTCCTCTCTCTGGTTCCCACCGATTGAGCATGTGCCTATTTTAGGAACCCCAAACACTACTGCTCCATCTTCGACCTTTCATTCTTTACTGATCTGCGTTCTGCTCGCTTCTCGTCGTATTTCGCCAATTATGCTACACGTGTATATGCAGTATTTAAATAGCAATTACATGTATAGGGGTACAATAGTTCAGGCATCGCCGCAATTGATCGACTGCATTCCAGATGCATTCCTTTATTCTATCTGTGCGGTTGTCTCTGTTCGTTTCCTTTTTTCCCCGAGTTTGTCACAGGTACGGCGACACGCACCAAAGGAATGGTCCACCATTGCGACAACACTACAAGGCACAGTTCCTTTACCTAGACATGAGCGAAAGATTATCAACCATTTCACAACTTGCTAACTGGACAAATCGTTTGATATCTTGCACTGATACAATTCTTCCGAGGCTTGAACCATTGAGTTCGATGTGCCTAACACAAACTCTTCCACATATCTCTTGCCTGGAGGACTTTCGACTTCGGAAGGCAAATTCCCCTGCCAAGACTGAGAAATCGGTCAGTCTGAGCTCTTCAAGCCGCTTTGACCGCTCAAACGGCCGTGGTTTTTCTATATTTCTAATCAACTTCACTACGTACCCCAGGGGATCTACGATTAATTCTTCAAAATATCCTATCCTTCAAGACTTCACCATATTTCAATGTATATCCTTCAGCGACTTCACGTGGTTCTGCAGTTGATCAACACATTATGTCCAGAAAGAATGCTTAATTCCCGACCTACCGATCTGGCACAGGACTGGACCCAGGCACGCAATGGCCACACGCCTAGCGCATCAGCCAGCAGAAAAATGGGACGCAAACTGACTGCGAATAACGAAGCAAACAAACGTTTAATAAGAAACAGCAGTTACAACTTGCCATTCCATGGATCGGCGACAATGTTTTAGGACGTGGTGGGTTTTCGCATGGCAAGCGTTCTCCTTATAAAAACCACAAATGTCCGTTTAACAAAACTGCAACGTGGCGAATGTGACTCGCCACCGAATAAAGTCATAGCCCATAACTTCACACTGGCAGGTATTATTACAAATGAGCTCCAAATTAGCTAAAGATTTTCAAAAGTTGAAAGTGTATATCGCGATGAAAAAACGTTGAATGAAGTGGATTGTGGAAAACGTTTGATAACATTTCTTATTATGTATGGACGACATACGAAATGATGTGTGAAAGAAAGTAGCTTATGTACAGCGTTCGCAATGGCCAGTGACCATCGGACATGATGCACTTGACGCCAGAAGCACCACCAACAAACTTAATGAACGTGAGGAGGAAGGTCCTGACGCCACTCTCCTTCTACCGCCAGAGAAAAGCAGTGGCAACCGGCAGTCGTTTTCGACGCCCACCGACAATAAGCAGTAGGTAATATGATATCTGTAGGTTTGTGGAGAAGCAGCTAACTATAAGCAAAAAGTCGGGCAACCAGAAGTACACTTGCAGTATCTCGGGTGTGGTGTAGACGGATTACGTGATCCGATTGTTTTCGTCACAAAAACACCGGGTTCACCTTCACTGGTTAAACTGTGATTCCATGTCCAGTGCATGTCCTAAAATAATGCATTTTAAGCTACCCAATCAAAAACACGTTACCTGGATTGTTGCACCACTATATAAATAAATAAATAAATAAATATTTTATTCTCGACTATGCGAGGCACGCTCATGGAGGCATGGAGGCCTCGCTCGAAGGTTGCGGATGTCCGCGTTCGTCAGGTATTTTTCGTACTTCGATCTGACGTGGAACAGGATGTTGAAACATCGACCTCGGCAATCCAGCATTGGCCTGGTTATCTCTAGCTCATCCGGCTGTGAGCGACGGTTTCTACTGAAGCACTTTAATGCTTCGTCTCCCAGAACTTCGTGGTTATGCACCTTGTGGAACCCGGTTATTCTAAACGAAGTTCCAAGCCTACCAACCTTGAAATACACCCCGGAATGTATGTGGCCCAATAGTCTTCGTCTTTTGCCTTCATTAGGATGGCGGGCAACCCCTTTCCAGTGGCACTGATACTTTATCAGTGTCTACTCGCCGGTCTCAATGAGCGTATGGGTGGCAGCGGTATTTGAAGCCATAGCGAGGTTGTCGTATCCAGAATACATCCTGTTTTACGCCACTCCTCATCCAAGGAAATTGCTAGAGAACTTTACTACTCATAACTTGCTACTCATATATTTGTCAGTTGTATGAATCAATATGATAGAATCTTTAGGTACATCTGCCGTTTTCTTCGACAAACAACACACCAACAAGGTGGTGGCGACAGTGATATCCGTAAACGGAGGCTAGGATTTTTCTGTCGTAATATACTTCTCCGAATGTTGAGGGCTGGGTATCTAGCTATCCGCGATAGGCTTGGGTGAGGTGTGCAGGTTAATCCCAGTTTGAGCAACGGTCCTTTGCGGAATCCCCAGGGAGTCCTTGTTAGACTTTCGGACAACGGAGAAAGAGGAAGGAGGGAGGAGAACCGGGAGAAGACCGCTAAGAAGAAGTAAGTAAACGAGCAACGTGAACATCATATATAATGCATAC
The DNA here is from genome assembly GCA_944474145.2 of Dicrocoelium dendriticum. Classification (NCBI taxonomy): domain Eukaryota; kingdom Metazoa; phylum Platyhelminthes; class Trematoda; order Plagiorchiida; family Dicrocoeliidae; genus Dicrocoelium; species Dicrocoelium dendriticum. Next base: position 137,835,135 of record OX104065.1, on the reverse strand, counting down.
ACTGACCAGAGATAAACTGACATAAAATGTGCAAAGGATAACATCCTGTAAACGTCTTCTGGGCAAGCAACAAATAGTAATGACCGCGTGGGTAGATCGCTCTCCTATATAGAGAGAACAAGAGCGAAACTGCTACTCTGCTAGCACATCGTCAAAATCTTTCAAAAGTCATCCAAAGTCCTACAGCAAATATAAGGTGGTTAATGGAACTCCTACATATTTATGCCAGGTACATGTTAAACCAACTTTATTTGTGATATCTTACATGAGCATTCTTATGTGGAACATTCGGTGCACAGTAGTCTAACGGCACCAATTGCAGAAATACTACAGCTCGGCGGGTTCTTAGATTCTGAATTGCCGCCGGCGATTGTCAGCTTGAGAGCGATTTCTGCTGGTGTTCCGTGGGTACCTGGACTCTCACATCTGGAGGGAAGGGTTCTGCGGGCCAAGATCAACCGGCACAGCCAGGTGTATAATGTTATCATAGGATATTGATATGTAGTCAATTCATTTGTAAGTGGTATAAATAAACGAGTGGCAGATGTGTAGAGGAATCGGCAACCTGTAGCTTTTTTATAGTTATATAGTTTACTGTACCCTTGGTAGCAGGTGCCCGGATTTTCCAACCGCATAAAT
>OX104065.1:137811964-137834002 GCA_944474145.2 Dicrocoelium dendriticum | reverse complement strand
AAGGAAAAAATGGAGCTCGAGAGTGTTTTAAGAGTAGGTACCAAATTGGTCGAGGGGTTACGGGGGCAATCGTACCCCGAGCGTCTACTTAGCTTAGGTATGTAATCAATGCACTACCGACGGCTTCGAGGAGACCTAATCCTTACTTACCGCATTTTAACAGCGAAGGTTGGACCGGACTTGAGCTGGGTATCTAACCCGGCTAGGTTGCCTTGTCTTCGCTGTAATACCATGAAGCTACACAAGCCGCATTCTGACCGGACCAGGGCGGAAACTCAGTTGTTGTGTAGTTATCGAGCGCTGGAACTCTCGTCCAGAAAGTGTAGTCAGTGAACTTACGGTTAAGAGTTCCTAGCGTCAGTTAGACGATCTTGGGTGGCAACGTGAAATCCTTCCGTTCTCCTGACCATATCCATTTTCAAATTTTTGTTCTTATTCTGTCATTCCCTTAACTCTTTTCTTTTATCCTTCATTTAAATGATTTTCTTTTCCGTTTATCTTTCATTTACTTTCTACTTCTTTCTTACTTCAAGTAACTTACACAGCGGGGGCCGCTAGTGCAAGGAAAGTGGGCAGTAATTGTTTGATCAGCGTGTGTTTCAGGTGTTTCGTTTTAGATCTATCAAGACCTATCAAGACCATATCATTTCGAGGCGCAACGTTTGGCTAAAGCAGGAACACTTAAGGGATTTTCCTATTGTTCCAGTAAATCTGAATCTGAATCTGAATCTGACGTGTCAAATACGAGACAGCATAGAAGTCGGAGGCGACTGAACCCAAAGGTTATAACGCAGGCTGAAAAAAAGGAAGCGAATCAGCCACCGCGAGGAACGTGTAGCAAGGTACTCACCAACACGGCTTGTGTCAGTAAAACAAATGGACCTTTTGAAAGTTAACGCAACCGTAAATTCCAATGTTGCAAAATACGGAAAAAGCGTGCATTCCGCCTCACTATATAGGCAAACACCGTGTCAGGTGTCAATAGAAGGACGTAGACAGTGCACCATCCAGCTGAATAGCCAACTCCTTTGGGCAGGTTCGTATAGCAGCAAAAGTCAAGGTAGCTAAATGTTGGCATATTCATAATTGCACATGGAGAGAGGTCACGGTGAACAATACGAACCAAAGACACGGTCTGTATTAGCCAGTCCTAGAAATTAGCTTCCCTTACAGCACGGTATGCAGCCATCCTACACATAGATAGCACATTATGGACTTTGATTTAGATTTGGTATCTGTTCAGCAACCATAGTAATTGGATACCATTAGCAAAACGTTCATTATCCGCTTCCCAAAATCTGGAGCGTGCATGATACTATAAGCTGGATTAACATACGTATGTATCTGATACATACATATATACCAAGGTAATATAATGTTTTCTTAAATCACATCCAGTAACGTTTTCTTACGCGCGCAACTTGGATCATTCATTGTACTTAGTCGGGAGAACTGTGCTAACAGAGGCGCTTGAACTGTCTGGCTGCAATAGTTGGACAATACAGCCTCCTGCCTGTTGGTGTAATTATATAAATTAAAATAAAACAAAGCAACATAATTTAACGTGCTAAACATTAAAATAGACCTTTTATTGTGTATCATACCGCGTGCATTTTAATGCATACTTGAACATGCAATCGGGACTAATTGGATATAAGTACATCGATACAACCAACTTTCAAAGAATATTAATAACTAATTTTTTACATAAAGTTGTGTAAAAATAAGGTGTCGCATAAAACCATGCAACCAATCATTTATTTTCCGTCACCCGTCTTGCAGGAGGCGTATCCAGGTACACTACCCAGTTTTTTCGTTGCCGTCCTCCGCTAATACACTAGTCCTGTAATGGGCCAGCGGGGCTCTCACCCAAATGAGCCCGCGGGTGGTGAGTTTTATGTGATCTTCTGGTCTCGCGATATGAAACAGCTGTTTAATTTTCGTCTTGGCAATTTTAAGTTTGTCCAGAACAGTAGCAGAGTTCCGTGATTGTTCCACCTTGTAAAGCGTCGTTTTTCCCGGTGTGAATTCTATGGGGCGATCTGCAAGGAGCCAAATCAACGCACACGGTACACTCTAGGGTCAACCAAACAATGCTTACGTACCCTGCACTAGCAGTCCCCGCTAGCAGTCCCCGTGGAAACAAAACGAAAACAAGGTAAGCTGGAGCAGTGAATGTAACAAATTTGGATTGCAACTGGGAATTTAAAAAGAAGTAAGCATCAACAGATAAGAGCAAGGCTAAGGTGAGAAGGGGAAGGTTATAAACTGTAGATCTAGTGGGTCAAGTAAATGCTCGAACTCTCCCCATTGGCGTCATCACTACTTCAGTCAGCCGCATATTCCAACTCTATAACTCGGTGTGATCACTGAAAATCAGTCCCAACCCAGTTTAAACAGGGTTTGTGCAACTTCAGTAGATGGTCACGAAGAGTTGGCACCCGAGTAGGATGTAGCAGTCCAACTAAATCAGGGTCGACGTGACCTGTTATTATGCGATAGGGGAGGACCAGGTTTCCTAGAAATCGTCTGTAGTACATCGAAAACATGTCCATCTTGATTATCCTCTCCGTGTACGACAGCTACTTTAATTGAAACACCATTTCCGTCCCCTACTGTTCAAGTGGGATTGGAACGATAGGATGAATCCCATAAGTTTTCCTTCTTAAGCGGGTCGTCGATCCAGGAGTTGATAAGGGTGCTCCGACTTCTCGATGGGTCTAAAACGAAAACACCCGAAAAAAGTGCCCAGATCCATCCATTTAATGCCCATATTCTGTTCATTAACTGTCCCTGCTATGCCAGTTACGTGAAGAAAGTAAGAGAGGAAGCAAAATGGAAGGGAAATCAGTTAAATAAGTGAATAATACCAACGGTGAGGGAGAGTACAAAAATGGAATTGAAGTATGAAGCTGGGAATTAGTCAGGAAATATGAAGGTTTCGTTACCACCAAAGAGCATCTACTTGATGCTCAAACCCCTTAACCGTAGCTTCCTTGACAACATTTTCTGGAAGCAAGTTCCAGCGCTCGATGACTCGCCGCGATAACCATGTCTCCGTTCTAACTCGATCTGACGGCGGTTTGTCCAGCTTCATACAATGCCCGCGGAGACCAGATAATCTAGCAGGACTAAACAGCCCAAACAAATCAGGGCCAACCTTCCCAGTCAAAATATGGTAGGTTAGGATTAGGTCCCCTCTAATCTTTCGATAGGTTATTGAATGTATCCCCAAACTAAGGCGCTCGAGGTACGCTTGTCTTCGTAACCCTCGACAAACCTAGTATCGACACGCAACACCCTTTCTAGTGCCATTTTATCTCAGACAAGACATGATGGACAGGCCTGGACGCAGTATTCTAGTTGGGGTCGCACGAGTGCTGCGAAGAGCTTCACAAACACTTTAGCGGTTAGGGTCCCGAAAGAACGACGGATAAACCACAACATCCGAAACCCTTTACTAGCTGCCTTCTTCCAGTTGCCTCCAGAGTGTAATGTGGAACAGTGGACCACACCTAGATCAGCCTGATGAGTCACCTGAGGAAGTTCACTCCCATTGAGCACATAACTTGTGGAGAAATCAGACGCTCCGTTACGCACAGTACTGAACACTTTGCCCGGTTTATGGGCAGCAACCACAAGACAGACCATTCCCAGAGTCTATCCAGAGCCCGTCGAAGAGCCACAGGACCTCCAGGGATCTCAACAATATTCCAGAGTTCTAGGTCATCATAATCAAATAAGAGCGGATGGTACCTCAAGCTCCTCCGGCAAGTCATTCACGTAGACTGAGAACAGCGGCGGACGTAGAACAGAGCTTTGCGGAACGCCGCTAAGGACGGCTTGTCGAAACGAAAGACTGCTTCCCACACGAATATACTGTTCCCGTCCTTCCAGAAAAGCTGACACCCACTTGAGAACGCGACCAGATATTCCATACGACCTCAACTTCAGTGAGAGTCGCGAATGGGCGACAGTGTCAAAGGCGGTGAAGTCAATGAACACCACATCCACCGCATGTCCACTGTCTACGGCTTCAGCCCAGCTCTCACGAGCTACCAGCGAGTTCGTTTGACACGAAAATCCTTTGCGAAAACCATGTTGCATGACGCTAAGCAGGTTAAACCTATTTAAATGGTTCTCCACTGTATCTCGTACTAATTTTTCAAGTAACTTAACGACCACGCTAGTCAAGCTGACAGGCCTGTAAATAGCCTGTAGGTCTGTCATCGCACTTGAAAATCGGGCAGATAACAGCCTCTTTCCATTCGTTAGGTAAGACACAGATGTTGAGTGACTTCTGAAACACACAAGTCAGAAGTCCACTGAGTTCCACTGCCAATTCGTGCAACAATTTTGGATGAACTGAATCTGGCCTGGAAGTCTTAGTTGGGTTTACTTCTCTTAGCAACCGGAGAACTTAAGACTCAGTTACAGGAATTTCATCCAGACAACAATCCTCATACTCGTTCAAATGCCATTTTATCCCAGACTAAGCAAGTGGGCAAGCCTGTACGCAGAATTCTAAGTGTGGCCTAACAAAGGCTGCATATAATGTCGCGAACATTTCAGTTGTCATGATCCCGAATGAGCTGCGGATCTGCCTCAACATGCTAAACTTTTGCGAGCAGTTGCCATATAGTGTTCACTGGACTTAAAATCAAACGACAGCAAGACGCCTTGGTCAGCTTGGAGTGACACCCACGGAACTTTATTACCCCCGAGTAACTAGTGCGTCCGTGGCTCATTCGATGCTACTCGCGAAACTGAACATTTAGCGATATTACTAGGCCACTGCCACAAACCGGACCAGTTCCATAGCATATCTAGAGCCCTTTGTAGGGCCAATGGGCCACTAGAATCATTTACTGTAGACCAGAACTTTAAGTCGTCCGCGAAAATTATAGATGGCACTCACAGTTCCTCGAGTAAGTCATTAACGAGCAAGCTGAGTAGCAGGGAGCCAAGGCCGACCATTGCGGGACACAACTGTGAACACACTGGTTTGAAGACAGCCTGGAGCCCATACATATGCTTAAAGACGCACTCAGGAAATAGCTTCCACTTGTGCACGCGTAGCATGTGTGGCCAAAAAGCGTCTGCTGGAGTGACCGTTGGAACTCCCTGGGTTACCAACTTTTGTGCCGCTGGTCGTCTTCAATTGGACACATTTGAGACGAATTTCGGTCACTCAAGTTTTTCCATCTCACGCTTACCATGTGTTGGCTCTATGTCTAGTTGTGTTGGTTCTGTCTAGTTGCTAGACTGTTGAGCTTACATACATACATACCCTTACCATGTGCCGTGAATACATTCTTTTCGATTGCAATTACCGTCAACATTAAGCAGAAATATATTCCTAAATTGTAATTATGCAATACTATAGCCGCTAGATTAAATTCAAAGTGTTTTTGAGTGACCGAAACTCAAGTTCAAGTGCGATTGGAACGATAGGATTATCCCGTAAGTGTTTCTCTTTCAGCGAGATCTAAAACGAAATCTGTACCACACTCTGTCCAACTAATTAATGTCCATGTATCCTGCCTTAGCAGTCCCTACTCTTCCGGTTACGTGAAGTAAGAAAGAGAGAAAAGTAAACTCAGAAGGCAAATAATCTACTATGATATTTGGGTCATTAAAAAGGACTGAAAAGTGTAGGTAGGTCAGTTAGGAAAAAGGGACGGTTTGGTGTTGCCACCCAAGAGCATCGAATTGACGCGCAAAACCCTTAACCGTAGGTTCTTTAACCACATGATCTGAAGGCGAATTCCAACGCTCTATAACTCAGCGCGACAGACGATCAGTTCCAGCGTTCTCTAACTCTGCGAGACAACATACTTTTTTGCCCTAATCCGATCAACCCCGGTCTGTGCAGCTTCAATGGGTGACCGCGGAGATTAGGTAAGTTAGCGGGACTAAATGGCCCTGACAAGTCCGGGCCGATCTTACCCGTCAAAATAAGCTAACTGAGAATCAAGCCCCCTCATCCTTCGGTAGTGCATGGAGTACATCCACAGACTAAGCAAACGTTCTGGATACCTCTGTCCCCATAGGCCCTGCACTAACTTAATACCCACTCGTAACACCCTCACCAAACCTATTTTGTCTCGGATAAGGCATGGTGGACAAGCCTGGATACAATATTCTAGATGGAGTCGAACGAATGCCGGGAATAGTTTCACAAACAAATTGGCCATTGGGACTCCGAAAGAGCAGCGGATAAACCACATCATACGAAACCCCCGACAAGTAGCCTTCTTCCAGTTGTCGCCAGGATGAAGTGCTGAGTGACGACATAGATTCCACCACCGCCGACAACATATCGGGTGGGAAGACTAGCAGCTCCGATTCGGAGAACAGAGCACCGCTTGATTTATGGGCATCAACCACAAGGTGGACCATTCCCAGTGTCCATCCGAGGCACCCTGAATTGCTTCAGGACCCCCGGGATATCCACACTATTCCAGAGCTTAAGGTCGTCAGCAAACATTAGTGATGACACTCCTAGCTCACCCGGCAAGTCGTTTACATAGGTCGCGAACAAAAATGGCCCCAATACCGAGCCCTGCGGTACGCCATTATGGACAGCTTGCCTGAGCGAAAGGTTACACCCCATCCGTACGCACTGTTCCCTCTCTACAAGGAAAATAAACACCCATTGGAGGGCGCGACCAGACATCCTGTAAGATCTCAAGTTTGGTGAGAGTCTAAGATGAGGAACTATGTCAAAAGTATTCGAAAAGTCCACAAATAGCACGTCTACAGCGTGGCCACTGTCTACCGTTTCGGCGCGGCTTTCACGAGCTACAACTAGGTTAGTCTGACATGAAAATCCCTAGCGCAATCCATGTTGCGCAACACTGAGAAGGTTAGATCTATTCAGGTAATTCTTCACCGAATTTCTTATCAGCCTTTCAAGCAACTTGCCTACTACACTTGTCAAACTGACAGGCCGGTGGTTTGCGTGCAAAGCGCTGTCACCGCCCTTAAAACTCGGACAGATGATTGCCTCCTTCCATTCCGAAGGTAGGACGCAGCTGTCAAGCGATATTGAAAACACGCATGTGAGAGGACCACTCACCTCAGTGGTCAATCCATGCAACAGCTTCGGATGAATTGAATCAGGACCGAAAGCTTTAGAGGAATTAATGCCTTGCAATAGCTCGAAGATCTGAGTCTGCGTTATGTTACACTCAGCTAAGCAAGGATTCTCTGGAACTCTTGAAACTAATTCAACCTATAGTAAAGAGATCTTCCGAGCATATACCCCAGTATACTATTCACTAAGTATACGAGCTTTGTCAAAGTTTGCGCACAGGTCTCGTCCGCTCGCAGTAACGCTGGTATAGACAGTTTTTCCTAGCTGCGTTTTTTAATGTAAGCAGAAAACTTCTTAGTATTAGCTGTGGCCGTCCGCCAAACTTTGCTCGTATTGGAGAGGAGCAGTCCTGTGATGTCGCTTACACTGATTTCTAATCTTGATACCTGTCGCAGGTACTGGCTGATGGTGCTGCTTGGTAGGTTCGCCAGCAGCTAGACCGTTTCTTGAGTAAGTACTTGCCTGTGGTATCTATCCATAGAGGCTATGACCGTAACCCTCTTTTCCTCATGAGTGGAATATGGAGAATGAAAACCTCCGAAAGGTATGCCTTAACTTTATCCCAGGCTAACTGGACATAGTCGGCCATCGAGATCTCACAGTCCAGAACTGAAGCCTTAGCTCGCATTGCACTAAAGTCCGCCTGCCAAATATTCGGAAGTAATTCAACAGCGGTCTGTTTGTGCCTTGAAAGAGCACACCGAAAGGATATGCATGCGTGATCCCTGCACCCTAGAGGTGCACCGTACTAAACGTCAGTTATGAAGTCGTGGGACTTGGCGAAAACCAGATATTAAGTAGATGATATTTGGTTGTCCCTATACCTAGTGCGGAAGTCCACGAACTATTACATAGACACTTGAAGAGTCAGCTCAAAAATGTCTGCACCGAATGTTCCTGACGCCGAACTGCATGAAAGATCGGCCCAGCATACTTCTGGGAGGTTTAGATCCCCTAGAACTAAACACCTATTAGCGGACTGAGTGCAAATACAGTCCATTACCCCCCTTGAGGAACTTCCAGGGCTCCTGTATATGAATCAATATCAGAAATCAGTTCAGGATGAATTCTTTTCGCAATGAGGCTGAACCTTACTGTGGTGCGATGGTTTGTGTGACTCAGCGATCTATTGAGCTATGGTGGGTTGTGCTTTTTTGCACCTTCAGAGTCACTCATACCAGACTCGTCAATGGTTAGAGTCCAGACAAACTCGGCCTCCTGGTCCTCCAGGTTGGGGCTTGGAATGAGGGTGGCTCCGTATTCCTTATAACGGACTCCTCGTAGCCCAACGCCAAACCTGCTGTCTTGCGGTCAGGTTTTTGAACCAAAGGCTTTTGTTGAGAACCCTACTCCTTCTCCTGTCTAGATCTGGGCAACCTGGCAGTATTCTGCCCACGCAATACAATGAATTGCTCTCCAAACAGTTTTTTGATGCTATGGCCACCGCAGAGGATAATCAACGGTGCCCTATCTGCTGCATCGAGCAGGGTAGATAGGGGTTTGGATGCTATTGCTCAAGCCTTCCCATCTTCTTATTCCCCTCCTACGCTTTTCATCCCCCATGGTCCCGTTCCAGCTTCACTTTTATCCCCCGTTTTCAACCCCCCAATTCTTGGCCCTCCCCCGCCTTGCTTTGCTAGGCTTTTACCTTCTAGTTTAAACTCACATGTGAATACGGAGTGTCATTCCTGTCCATGTCCAACCAAGTGGCCAAACCCAGTTCATCGGCTTCCATTTGGGGCCCTCGATGCTCTTTCAGATTGACATGCCTCAATGTACGTACATTGCTACAGGTGTCAACAAGCAGCACTTGCCCGAACATTAGAGATCCTTTCGATCGATATATGCTGCTTATCAGAGATCCGCCTGTACTGTGCTCACTTTGCGATCCTCTTCAGGTGACACCAGCAGCACTTTCTCATTGCACCTCTCCATTGACGATGCAGCTTCGAGCACCGGCCAAGCCGGTGTTGGTATCGCCCAGAGTCCCCGGGCTGAAGCTGCTCTGGTAGACTGGATTTCAATCAGTAGCCGGCACCGCGTGAGGAACGAGCGTGTTCGACGCTTTGTTTACGGCACAGAAAAAGGAACTGAACCGCTCAGCACCAGGCTTCGATGGCTCGGCCACGTGTTACGCATGCCAGCCCACCGACTTCCACGACGTGCGTTGTTTGCTCACCAGCGAGGTGGATGGAAGAAGAGCAGGGGTGGCCAAGCGATGACTTGGTCCAGAGGAATGAAGGTCCTCACTTCGGAGCTGGCCTCGGTTGGAGCGTCACGGCTTCCTGCTTGGGGTCCGAAAGACGGTGAACACGTTTGGCCGGATACACTTGCTGACATGGCAAGGAGCCGACCTCAGTGGCGTTCCTGCTGTGAGTTACTGTCCCTCCCCATCCCTTTTAGCCTCCCCCTCCACCTACAATCTCATTTCGTAGCGTAAAACATAATAATTTTTCTTTATGCCTAGTAGCCGGCTGGTAGCTTACCGGAACGATGCCTATCCGTTGCTGGTAGCTCAGCTGGCATACAACTGTTGTATTTATTTTCCTTTTCCTTTATGTATTGTGGCACAGTTGCTGAGGTGTCTCCCACCTCTAGCTAACGTGTATAATGAATGATGAATATGAATCAGTAGCCGGTTGTGTGCGGTCAGATTGGCTGGCTCGTTCAAAGCTTCGAAGTCGCGCGGGACTAACAGGTGTCTGTTCGTCATCGCTGCCTATGCACGCGCAAACTTTAACGATGATTCGGTAAAAGACCACTTCTATCGCCAATTGTACGAGCTCCTTCGCCACAGAAGAAGCTCGGACATTGTTGTGCTGGCTGGGGATCTGAACGCTCCATTTGGAAAATTATCCACTGATGAACTGCATCTGGGCGGCCAACATAGTGTAGGCTTCCGTAATGATAACGGTGAGCGGTTACTTCATTTGTGTGAAGATGCTCACTTATTTCTTGCGAACACTAATTTCCGACACAGCACCCGCCGGAGGGTGACTTGGCGCCCACCAGCCTCGAACCAGCTATAGATGCAGGTCGATCACATTGCGATAAGTTACCGATGGAGAGGCTGCGTCCAGAACTGTCGCTCGATTTGGAGCACAGGTGTGCACACCGATCATGCACTTGTATGTGCTGACCTGCGGATGCGTTCTGGTGGACCCCCACGACGATGTTGTGAGCGCATTGACACCAAGCAACTAGTGAAACCAGCTGTTCTGAATGCCTATCAAAGTACGATATCATGCAAGTTGAGAAAGCGCTCACTGGATGCAGTTGAAGCTAAATGGTCTAATATATATCACTTCTTACTAGCATCAGGAAAATCCTCATGTGGTGAGTCTAATCGCCGACATGGACATTGGGTCTCTTCGCAGTCTCTGGAACTTATCGATGATCGCCGGCATATTCCGACTGGAAACGAACACAACAAAACTCGCAGAGTTCCGCGCAAAACTCCGTGCTAGCCTGAAGAGACCGCCAATCCTCGTGGTCTCATCGCGCATCAAAGATGGAAATGGCCACTGCCCTTGGTAACCATCGTAAGTTATTCCGGCTAATACGGGAAACGGGCAGCAGGAGACTTGGTGTTAGTGAAACTATACGTGACGAGAGTGAACAGCCTATCCACAACTTGTCAAAACGCTCGGAGCGTTGGACTGAGCACCATGAAAGGAAATTTAATCGTTCGGAATTGTTGGATTTCTCGCCGGCCACTGATCGCCCCGCTCCGTGGGCTGTCCCTTTACAACCACCCTCTCGCTCAGAAGTCGAACGTGAGATCGGACTGTTGAAGTTCAATAAAGCCGCGGGACCAGATGATCTTCCTCCAGCCCTCTTCAAAAACGGGGGACCTGCACTTGTGGATGATTTACACGAGTTACTAGTCAAACTGTGGGAGCAGGAAACTGTCCCAACCGACTGGAGCCGCTCCATCATAGTCCCAATTATCAAGGGAGGCTCACGATCGGAATGCGGCAGCCATAGACGAATCAGTCTGATCTCCATCGCCTCCAAATTGCTTGCCTCTGTCATCCTTCACAGACTGACTGACACTCGTGAAAGCCAGGTTCGTGTAGAGCAAGCCGGGTTTCGTCAAGGTCATGGCTGCATTGACCACATCTTCACTTTGCGTCAGTTGCTGGAACACCGTCACATATATTGTCGGCCCACCGTTGTCGTGTTCCTTGATATCAAAGGTGCATTCGATTCGGTAGATAGACGTCCTCTTTGTAACTGTCTACTCAAGAAAGATGTGCCGGAGAAATAGGTTAATATTATCCGATCATTATACGCACAAGTTTTCGTCGCCCTTTAATATCTACAGCGGTGAGACAAGGATGCCGCTGTCACCTTTCTTCTTCAACTTCGCTATTGACGAAGTCATGGAAATCGCGTTCAGAGGACACGACTTAGAAGGTGTGGATCTGCTCCCAGGAGAACTACTTCTTGACTTGGAGTATGCTGACGATATTACCCTAATCTTTGACAGCTCCCAGACATGCCAAGCGGCACTGGACAGGTTAGCACTTGCGGTCAGCCGCTTCGGGCATTGCTTTACACCATCGAAGTGCAAAGCATTCCTCCAAGATTGGCCTGAACCGCCTCCTACGCTGACATTTGGTGGCGATCAGCTAGAAGTCGTTCAAAAATTTAACTACCTGGGAAGTTGTATCAGCGCCCGTGGGATTGAAGATGAGATCACGAACCGTATAGCAAAAGCTCGAGGCGCTTTTGCTAACCTTCGCCACCTATGGTGGCGGCGCGACATCACTCTGGCCCTGGAGGGTAGAGTGTACAGTGCAGCGGTACGTTGGACCCTACTGTACGGTTGTGAAAGCTGGCCCCTTAGATCAGCGGACATAAAGAGGCTAGTTACGTTCGACCACTGGTGCCTTCGCGATTTGGCTCACATCTGGTGGGAACACCGCATGAACAACGAGCGTGTTCGACGCTTTGGTTACGGCACAGGAAAAGTAACTGAACTGCTCAGCACCGTTATTTCACGCACGAGGCTCCGATGGCTTGGACACGCGTTACGCATGCCCGCCCACCGACTCCCGCGACGTGCGCGCCGGGGGTGTGTGGATGGAAGAAGAGGAGAGGTGGCCAATCGATGACTTGGTCCAGAGGAATGAAGGCCTTCACTTCAAAGCTGGCCTCAGTTGGAGCGTCTCGACTCCCTGGTTGGGGCCCGAAAAACGAACACGTTTGGCTGGATACACTTGTTGATATGGCTAGGAGCCGACCTCAGTGGCGTTCATGCTGTGAGTTTCTTTTTCCCACCACATCCTTCTTAGCCTCCCCTTCCAACCAACATCTCACTATTTCGCCTTATATAATTTTGCATAGTAATTTTTTTGGTGCACAGTAGCCGGCAGATAGCTTACCGGAGGAACGACGCCCATCCGTTACCGGTAGCTCAGCCGGCTTGCACGATTTGCATTTTTCTCTTTTTTCCTATATTTTGCGGCATAGCTGTGTTTCTCTCCTTTAGCTAACGTGTATTGTGATGATGGTTGGATGAGGAGACTAAACGCCAGGGGAGGGACAAAGAACCTCACAACACAAACGCCATTGTGGTCGGCTCCTAGCCTTGTCAACAACTTTATGCAGCCAAACGTGTTCACTGTCGTTTCGGTCCCCAACCAAGGAGCCGAGAGGCTCCAACTGAGGCCAACTTCGAACTAGGGGTCTGCATTTCTCTTGATCAAATCATCACTTGGCCACCCGTCCTCTTCCATCCACACCCTGGGCGCGTATACACGCTCGTTGCGGTTGTCGGTGTGTTGCCATGCACAACACGTGGCCGAGACATCGGAGCGTGGTGCGTGAAATAACAGTGCTGACCGGTTAGTTTCTTCTTCCTGTGCCATCAACAATGCATCCAACACGCTCAATGCTCACACGGTGTTCCAACTAGATATGAGCCAAACTGCGAAGTTACCAGTGGTCGAACGTAACTAGCCTCTTTATTTCGGCTGATCTAATGTGCCAGATTTCACAACCGTACAGCAGGTTCGAACGCACGGCTACATCGTACAGTATACCCTTCAAGGAGAGTGATGCGCACCGGTGCCATAGGTGGCGAAGGTTAGCAAAAGCGCCTAGTGCTTTTGCTATATGGTTTGTGACCTTGTCTTCAATTCCAACGGCGCTGATACAACTGCCTTGGTAGTTGAACTACTGAACGATTTCTAGCTGATTCACACCAAGGGTGCACGCAGTAGGCGGTCCTTGCCAATCTTGGAGGAGAGATTTGTATCTCAAGGGTGCAAAGAAACGCCCGTAACGGTTGACAACCAGTGTTAATCTGTCCAATGCCCCTTGGCACTTTTTTGAGCTGTCGCCGATGAAGACGATGTCGACAGCACACTCCAAAACTAGAAGCAGTTCCACCACTAATTCGTGTCCTGTGAACGCGATCTCCAAGACTTCGTCGCTAGTGAACTTGCAGGGGAAAGGTGACAACGGTTTTCTTTGTCACTCAGTGCTGGAGATATTGAAGGGCGGCAACTGCTTGGCGTAAGCCCTCATTCTGCCCAAGCTCCGCGCGTAAATCGGTCGCATAATATTTACATACTCATCGGGCACACCTTTTCTTAGCAGGCAGTCCCAAAGAGCACATCGATCCACCGAATCGATGGCACCTTTGATGTCGAGGAACACGACAACGGTGGGCCGCTAATATATGTGACGGTGCTCCAACAACTGACGCAAAATGAATATGTGGTTGACGCACCCCTAACCTCGACGAAACCCGGGTTGCTCCTCATGAGTCTGGCTTTCACTAGTGACAGTCAGTGTGTGAAGGATTACTGAGGCGAGCAATTTAGTGGCGATGGGGATCAGGATGTTTCCACTATAATTTCCGCATTCCGAACACGAGCCTCCTTTGAAGATCGGGACAATAACGGAGTGGCTCTAGTCGGTTGGGACAGTTTCCTGTTCTCACATTTTCATTGTTAACTCGTGTAACTCATCCACAAGAGCAGGTCCCCCGGATTTGAAGAGAGCTGGATCTAGATCACCTGGTCCCGCAGCTTTATTCAACTACAACAGTCACGTTCGACTTCTGAGCAAGAGGGCGGATCCAAAGAGAGCCCAGGGAGCATGGTGATCACTACTCGGTGAGGAATCTAACAATTCCGGCCGAATCAATTGATTTTCATAATGCTCAGTCCAACGCCCCAAGCGGTTTGACAAGTTGTGGATCGGCTGTCCACTCTCATCATAAAGTTTCACTAACACCAGTTTTTCTTCTACCCCTTCCTTGTATCAGACGCAACAACTTCCGATGGTTACCAAGGACACCGCCCACTTCTATCTCTGACGCACGATGAGACCACCAGGATTCGCCGTCTCTCTTCCGGCTACCACGTAGTTTTGTCCTGAGGTCTTTGCGAGTCCCATTGTGTTCGCTTCCAGCCGGAATGTGCCGGCGAGCATCGATAAGTTTCAGAGATCGCGAAGAGACGCGATGTGCATGTTGTCTATTACTACATGAGGATTTCGCTGCTGCTGGTAAGGTTTTGGCAATTTGATTTGCCACATGAAGACATGCCTGCAGTCAGTAACGTCTAGCAAATATGTCACCAGTGATCTTCAACCGTGTTCAGTGGGTACTTACTCGATCTGGATGCCAGCGTGCTTTGATACGCATTCAGAACACTCGGTTTCGCCAGTTGGCTGGTGTCAATACGCACTCACAGCAACGTTGCGGATGTCCGCCGAAACGCACCCGAATGTCGGCGCACACAAGAATGTGATTGCACTCCTTGCTCGTGCTCCAAATCGAGCGGCAGTTTTTGTCGCATCTTCTCTAGCGGTAACTGATCGCAATGTGTGGCTGCTCCGAGGCTGGTGGGCGCCAAATCAATCTTCTGCAAGTGCTGTGTCGAAAATTAGTGCTCGCGAGAAAGACGAGCATCTTCACACAGGTGTAGCAACCACTCGTTCTCATTACGGAAGCTTACACCATTTTGGCCGCCCAAATGAAACTCATTAGAGGACAATTTTCCGACTTGGGCGTTCAGATCACCAGCAAGCACCATAGTATCCGTACTTTTTCTGTTTCATTAAGTTGGCGATAGAATTCATTTTTCACTGAATCAGTGCTACAGTTTGTGGTCGCGTATACCGCAATAACAAACAGGCACCGTTTGTCTCTGCGCGACTTCGAAGCCTAGAATGAGCCAGCCCATCTAACGGCGCCCATCCGGCTGTTGGCTGGAATCCTATCCATCATGGCAGCTTCAGCTCGGAGACTCAAAACAATGCCTACACCGGTTTAACTTGCATTTGTAGCTGCGTCATCGCCAGACAGGTGCAATAAGAATGTTCCGCCATTGTCGCATGTGTGTGATTGCACGGTAAGCATGGAGCTCGGATCTTGCAGGCTAGTGTCCGATATGCAGCGAATATCTATAGATAGGGTCTCTATTGTTCCAGCAAGTACTGCCTGTTAGTCAATCTGTAACAATGTGCGCATGTTGACACATGCCAGTCTTAGATAGAGGACTCCAAAGAGCAACGAATGAACTGACAGTATCTGCTTGGTTGAATATGGACTTGTTGACTGGGCTGGAACGGTGCCCAGCGAGTATGGGTGTTGCAGCTAGAAGACAAGCGGCTATTGAAACGTGTCGTTGGAAAGCCAAGGATTAGGAGATTGAAAATACAGTACGTCCGATGGAAGAGGGCCGATGAACGTTTTGCCACGACCTTCCGCGCTCAGCATTCAGAGCGAGGTTAGCTGACAGCTAGCGATCGCCGGACAGTGTCATGTGGCTGTCTTTAGTTGTCTCGCTCGAACTGCCGGCGTGCCGGCCTATACCTCACCAGTTTTACGCTTGCATTCAGCTGATGCCTGAACTAAACCACTTGTATGAGGAGGATGCTATATGTCCTCACCACTAAGGTTAGAGAGAAATTAATGTGTCTGCACTCGCGCACCCACGCCATTCCGCTAAGCATTTGATGGCGGGGACAACTATCGTAAATGACCGGCATTCACCATTAGCGAGCCGCGGTCGGTTCATGAACCGCCCTTCACATTCTGGAATGCGTTCATCGGCCCTCTTCCATTGGACGTACTGTAGTTGGATAAAAGTGACGTTGGATCGGGACGATAAGGATAAAAAAGCGCAAGAAGGGGAATATGAATACTTAAAGGCTTGAGCAGTAGCATCCAAACCCCTATCCACCCTGCTCGATGCAGCAGATAGGGCGCCGTTGATTATTCTCTACGACGGCCAGAGCATCAAGGGATTATTTAAACGGAAAGTTCTTGGGTTATATTCTGTGGGCAGGATACTGTCAGGTTACCCAAGCCGAACACGTGAACGATTAGGGTTCTCAACCAAACCTTTGGTTCAAAAATCTTACCACAAGGCAGCGGGACTTTTTCACTGGGTTACAGAGAGTTCGTTTTATAGAGTAGGGAGCCACCTTCACTCCAACCTGGAGGGCCTCTAATCACTGACCAACCTGGTATGAGTGTCTCTGAAGGTGTAAAAAGCACCATCCAGCATGGATCGTTTGGCACACCAGTCATCGCACCACGTTAAGGTCCAGTCTCGTCGCGATGGAATTTATGCAACCAACATACTCTAAAAGTAATCACCGATATTTATTGCCCTTCTCACCCTGCACTCTAGCTGCATATCCACCTCGTCTACCAGAAAAAATATTCTAGAGCAATATATGCCCTGATGTTTCGTATCTGCGTAGTTGCGGTGAACCTCATGGTATCGTCAACCCGCACGCGACCGCTGATAGTAATGTGGGGGCGAAACGTCGATTAGATGTGTCGGCGTACTGCCGATGCCCTTTTCTTTCCCAGGACCACGGCCTATGTGCATCCTACCCATCACATTAGCCTCATCCTGTTTAATGGTGTCTCGTTAAGGAGCGTACAAATAAACTCCTATTACTGCTTTCGCATCACCGCTATTCTTGAGACCAAGTGTTTTTTTAATAAATCTATCCCATTACTCCCAGGCACTGAATCAAGAGCATAAGAGTAGCCACACAGTTATATCACTCTTATCTATAAAAAAATTTCCATTACGTACACCGGCACAGCGCATTGTTGAATTGAATCAAAGTCATCGGAGGATTGTTGCTAGCATGGAATCAAACAATAAACGTACCGCGGCAGTATAGCATAATTCCTCAAGCAATTCTGCTTTCGTTTTTCATTTCAGGCTCATCGAAAGACATCGTTGATGGCCCCGTCAGAAAAAGGTGAATTCCAGTTTGTCCGCTACGCACTGCCCTTGCTTTTCATTGGGAACCATTAATGACTTACTGGTGTGTTTACTGTACTATTCGCTTGCTGATGTCCCATTCTGGACTATTCGTTGCTACTATCGCGTCCGCTCAGCTCCATGGACCCAAATCGGTTGCTGCAACAGCGGAAATAACTGTCGTTGTCACCAACCACTTTCCAGGTTCTCCCTACAAGGTCTTACATGTCATACTCTGGGTTCTAACCCGGGATGTTTTAGTACTAGAAATTTTAGGCACATGAAGATTTGTCAGTTAGTCATCTACATCGCGCATCCTCCCCCAGATCATCACGAAAGTTTGGGCAAAGGCTTATTAACTCCACGATGCTTTTCATTTCATATTGCTTCTGATGCTTCACCTGGAGATTCCCCGCTTTTCTCGGTAGAGAAGCATAATCGCAAGATACACTGTCGTATCGCTTTTGTTACTACTGCTAGTACTAGCGCATGCAGATCTCAGCGAACACTGATCACATGCAGTTGAAAGTACTCTCGTTGACTGTAATTGGGTGATAAGCGGATGCTAGCGTCAGCGAATCGCATCGGACAGCCCAACATTTACCCAACCGATCAAGTTGTCCGGTTTTGTGGGCTTTTGACCAATGGCTCACAACATCACACCGCGATGCCTCATTAGCATGTGACTTCACTGCGTCCCGTAGCTGCATGAGCTGCGCCTTAACACAGGTACCCATGAATCCTTCTTGTTTGTTGTCACTCATGGGCATGGGAATGTGCCGTCCACTTCCTCGCATTGATTCCTCCGGCGTGCTTTCTTGAGCCGTTGTTTTGGAACTCGGGCGTATAACTTGCATTCCCTGATTCTTGGGTTCGAATCGCCAACCCTTATAAGGGCCTAGACGCCCCTGTAGTATCCCTGCCTTCATACAACCTCTTGGTTACAAGACTGCAAAGCATCCGTATAATATATTGATGTGCTGCTAACACCTGCCAAAGCACGTCTGGAATTAGGTTATATCATTTAAAAGTCGCTGAGCACTGTACGATACTGCCTCTCCAAAGGAATTCCTGAGTGTGCTTCCACCTCGCCTGCATCAGAGCAGCACTTATACTGAGCGTTTTACACACCATGCATTAATTTTCTTTCTTTCCTTTGCAGATCCTGCACCGACATTCCATGTGGCATTCTGTTCTTCATATTCATCTTGGGATTTCTGGTCGTCACATTGTGGAGTAAGTTTGTTTATTCGCCTCACACCTGGCCATCATGTCTTGTTTATCCAAACTATTCTTCTTACTGCTTGGAAATCCGTTGAGCCGAGCACTGTTACACTGCATGTTCATGTGATCCCTACGTGTACACTCTGCTGGAAAGCACTTCGACCGCTTTTGTACACTTCTTCATGTTCTCAAACGTCGCCACACAAGTGCAGTATCGTATGAGCGTATTCTTTGACTGTAAAGCTTTGACTCAGTTGATCACACCTGTTTTCAACACTATGGCGTGAGGGTGTTGCGAAGATAGTACTCCTTATCCTGGCTCTTGAGACCGTGTGTCTACTGGAGATTCTTAAATGCGTTTGTCGGCATAGGTTTCTTGTGAGTACTTCTACATTTGCTCATTATGATCGGACTGGTCGGGGAGGATTATGACCTGGCTACTTCACTCGAGATGTCCTGTTCGACATATTGCAGACAACTCAATTTTCAAAGAATTGACTAAGCACCGAATTACAAATTCCTAAACAGTTAACGCTTTCCTCTACATGTTCCAGTGGTTTTTGTCTTGGGAATGCCATCGCAATGAGGCTGGACCTTACCGTGGTGCGATGGTTTGCGTGCCTCAGAGATCCATTGAGCTATGCTGGGTGGTGCTTTTGCACCTTCAGAGCCACTCATACCAGATTGGTCAATGGTTAGAGGCCAGACAAACTCAGCCTCCTGGTCCTCCAAGTTGGGGGTTGGAATGGGGGTGGCTCCTCATTTCATAAAACGGGCTCCGTAGTCCAGTGCCAAAACCCGCTGCCTTGCGGTAAGGTTTTTGAACCAAAGGCTTTGGTTGAGAACCCTAATCGTTCTTCTGTCTAGGCCTGGGCAACCTGACAGTATTCTGCCCACGCAATACAATGAAACTTTCCTACAACAATTTCTTGATGCTCTGGCCGTCGCAGAGGATAATCAACGGTGCCCTATCTGCTGCATCGAGCAGGGTGGATAGGGGTTTGGATGCTACTGCTCAGGCCTTCCCGTCTTCTTATACCCCTTCTTGCGCTTCTTCATCCTTATCGTCCCGCTCCAACTTTACTTATATCCCCCCCATTTTCAATCCCCCAATTCTTGGCCCTCCCCCAGCTTTCTTCAGTAGTCGCTTGTCTTCTAATTTCAAATCACACACAATCCCAGGGCCTCGCTCCAATCCAGTTGACAAGTCCATGTTCAAGCAAGCGGACAACGTCAGTTCATCCGTTTCCCTTTGGAGTCCTCGCGTCTCGCTAAGACTGGCATGCTTCAACGTGCGCACTTTGCTGCAGATTGGCCAACAAGCAGCACTTGCCCGCACACTAGAGACCCTATCGATCGATATTTGCTGTTTATCAGAAACCCGCCTGCAAGATTTGAGCTCCGTATTTACCCTGAGATCCCCCACATGCGACACTGGCGGCACATTCTCATTGCGCCTGTCTGGCGATGATGCAGCTTCAAATGCCGGTCAAGCTGGCGTCGGCATTGTTTTGAGTCCCCGGGCTGAAGCTGCCCTGATTGATTGGATCCCAATAAACAGTAGGATGTGTGCCGTTAGATTATCTGGTTCGTTCCGTGCTACGAAGTCGCGCGGGGACAAACGGTGCCTGTTTGTCATTGCGGCTTACGCCCCTACAAACTGTAGCACTGATTCGGTAAAAGATGATTTCTATCAGCAACTGCACGAGCTCCTTCGTTACAGAAGAAGCACGGATACTGTGGTGTTGGCTGGTGATCTAAATGCCCAAGTCGGAAAGTTGTCCTCTGATGAGCTTCATCTGGGCGGCCAACATGGTGTAGGCTCGCGTAATGATAATGATGAGCGATTGCTACAGCTGTGTGAAGATGCTCGCCTCTTTCTCGCGAGCACTAACTTTCGACACAGCACCCGCAGAAGCGTGACTTGGCGGCCATCAGCCTCGGGCCAACCATGGACACAAATCGATCATATCGCGATCAGTTACCGCTGGAGAGGCTGTGTCCAAAATTGTCGCTCGATTTGGAGCACGAGCGTGGACTCTGACCACGCACTTGTCTGTGCCGACCTCCGGGTGCGTTTCGGTGGACGCCCGCAACGTCGAGGTGAACGGATTGACACCAGCCAGCTGGCGAAGCCAGATGTTCTGAATGTATACCATAGTGCGCTGACATCTGGGCTGAGCAAGCACCCACTAAACACCGTTGAAGATCACTGGTCGCATATTCGTCAAACGTTACTGTCAGCAGGCATGTCTTCATGTGGCAAAGCAAATTGCCAAACCGGACATTGGGTTTCTACACAGTCTATGGAATTTATGGATGCTCGCCGACGTATTCCGGCTGGAAGCGAATACAATGAGGCTCGCAAAAATGTCAGGGCAAAACTACGTGCCAGCCTAAAGAAGGACCGCGAAACCTGGTGGTCTCATCGTGCCTCTGAGATGGAAACAGCCGCTGCCGTGGGTAATCATCGTAAGTTATTCCGTCTGATACGGGAAACAGGCAGCAGGAGACCTGGTGTTAGCGAGACCATACGCGACGAGAGTGGGCAGCCGATCCACAGCTTGTCAAAACGCTTGGAGCGTTGGGCCGAACACTTTGCAAGGCAATTTAACCAACCTGAGTTATCGCTTTCTTCTTCGGGCATTGAGCGCCCTTCTCCTTGGGCCGTCTCCTCGGATCCGCCCTCACGCGCAGAGGTCGAACGTGAGATCCGGCTGTTGAAATTGCATAAGGCCTCAGGAGCGGATAGAATTCCCCCAGCCCTCTTCAAATTCGGGGGACCTGCTCTAGTAGATGATCTACACGAGTTGCTAGTAAAACTTTGGGAGCAGGAGACAGTCCCGACAGACTGGAACCGCTCCGTCATTGTCCCAATTTTCAAGGAGGCTCTCGTTTGGAATGCGGCAATCATAGAGGGATCAGTCTGATTTCGATTGCCTCTAAATTGCTTGCCTCTGTCATTCTCCACAGACTGACTGGCACTCGTGAAAGCCAGATTCGTGAAGAGCAAGCCGGATTTCGTCGAGGTCGGGGCTGCATCGACCACATCTTCACATTGCGTCAGTTGTTGGAGCACCGCCATGTTTATTGGCGACCCACCGTTGTCGTGTTTCTTGACATAAAAGGTGCCTTCGATTCGGTCGATCGATGTGCCCTTTGGGACTGTCTGCTGAGGAAAGGTGTGCCTGATAAATATGTAAACATTATCAAAGCACTGTACACGCATAGTTCGGGCAGGGTGAGGGTTTATGGCAAACTGTCGCCACCCTTCAGTATCACCAGCGGTGTGAGACAAGGATGCCCGCTGTCACCTTTCCTCTTCAACTTCGCTATTGATGAAGTCATGGAAACAGCGTTCGCTGGACACGACCTAGATGGTGTGGAACTACTTCCTGGTGAGCGACTTCTTGACTTGGAGTATGCGGACGATATTGCCCTAATCTGTGACAGCCTCCAAACACT
>OX104065.1:137783891-137811467 GCA_944474145.2 Dicrocoelium dendriticum | reverse complement strand
GTCACAGCAACGTTGCGGATGTCCGCCGAAACGCAACCGAAGGTCGGCGCACACAAGAATGTGATTGCACTCCTTGCTCGTGCTCCAAATCGAGCGGCAGTTTTTGTCGCATCTTCTCTAGCGGTAACTGATCGCAGTGTGTGGCCGCTCCGAGGCTGGTGGACGCCAAATCAGTCTTCTGCAAGTGCTGTGTCGAAAATTAGTGCTCGCGAGAAAGACGAGCATCTTCACACAGGTGTAGCAACCACTCCTCGTTCTCATTACGGAAGCTTACACCATTTTGGCCGCCCAAATGAAGCTCATTAGAGGACAATTCTCCGACTTGGGCGTTCAGATCACCAGCAAGCACCACAGTATCCGTACTTTTTCTGTATCATTAAGTTGGCGATAGAATTCATTTTTTACTGAATCAGTGCTACAGTTTGTGGTCGCGTATACCGCAATAACAAACAGGCACCGTTTGTCTCTGCGCGACTTTGAAGCCTAGAATGAGCCAGCCCATCTAACGGCGCCCATCCGGCTGTTGGCTGGAATCCTATCCATCATGGCAACTTCAGCTCGGGGACTCAAAACAATGCCTACACCGGTTTAACTTGCATTTGTAGCTGCGTCATCGCCAGACAGGTGCAATAAGAATGTTCCGCCACTGTCGCATGTGTGTGATTGCACGGTAAGCATGGAGCTCGGATCTTGCAGGCTAGTGTCCGGTATGCAGCGAATATCTATAGATAGGGTCTCTATTGTTCGAGCAAGTACTGCCTGTTGGTCAATCTGTAACAATGTGCGCATGTTGACACATGCCAGTCTTAGATAGAGGACTCCAAAGAGCAATGAATGAACTGACAGTATCTGCTTGGTTGAATATGGACTTGTTGACTGGGCTGGAACGGTGCCCAGCGAGTATAGGTGTTGCAACTAGAAGACAAGCGGTTATTGAAACGTGTCGTTGGAAAGCCAAGGATTAAGAGATTGAAGATAGTTGGATAAAAGTGACGTTGGATCGGGACGATAAGGATAAAAAGGTGCAAGAGAGGGAATATGAATACTTAAAGGCTGAGAGCAGGTAGCATCTAAACCCCTTATCCATCCTGCTCGATGCAGCAGATAGGGCGCCGTTGATTATCCTCTATGGACGGCCAGAGCAGCAAGGGATTATTTAAACGGAAAGTTCTTGGGTTATATTCTGGGGCAGGATGCTGTCAGGTTACCCAAGCCGAACACGTGAACGATTATGGTTCTCAACCAAACCTTTGGTTCAATAACCTTACCACAAGGCAGCGGGACTTTTTCACTGGGTTACAGAGAGTTCGTTTTATAGAGTAGGGATCCACCCTCACTCCAACCTGGAGGGCCTCTAATCACTGACCAACCTGGTATGAGTGTCTCTGAAGTTGTAAAAAACACCATCCAGCATGGATCGTTTGGCACCAGTCATCGCACCACGTTAAGGTCCAGTCTCGTCGCGATGGAATTTATGCAACCAACATACTCTAAAAGTAATCACGGATCTTAATTACCCTTCTCACCCTGCACTCTAGCTGCATATCCACCTCGTCTACCAGAAAAATATTCTAGAGCAATATATGCCCTGATGTTTCGTATCTGCGTAGTTGCGGTAAACCTCGTAGTATCGTCAACCCGCACGCGACCGCTGATAGTCATGTGGGGGCGAAACGTCGATTCGATGTGTCGGCGTATTGCCGATGCCCTTTTCTTTCCCAGGACCACGGCCTATGTGCATCCTACCCATCACATTGGCCTCATCCTGTTTAATAGTGTCTCGTTAAGGAGCCTACAAATAAACTCCTATTACTGCTTTCGCATCACCGCTATTCTTGAGACCAAGTGTTTTTTTAATAAATCTATCCCATTACTCCCAGGCACTGAATCAGGAGCATAAGAGTAGCCACACAGTTATATCACTCTTATCTAAAAAAAATTCCATTACGTACACCGGCACAGCGCATTGTTGAAATGAATCAAAGTCATTGGAGGATTGTTGCTAGCATGGAATCAAACAATAAACGTACCGCGGCAGTATAGCATAATTCCTCAAGCAATTCTGTTTTCGTTTTTCATTTCAGGCTCATCGAAAGACATCGTTGATGGCCCCGTCAGAAAAAGGTGAATTCCAGTTTGTCCACTACGCACTGTCCAACTTTGCCCTTGCTTTTCATTGGGAACCATTAATGACTTACTGGTGTGTTTACTATTCTATTCGCTTGCTGATGTTCCATTCTGGACGATTCGTTGCTACGATCGCGTCCGCTCAGCTCCATGGACCCAAATCGGTTGCTGCAACAGCGGAAATAACTGTCGTTGTCACCAACCACTTTCCAGGTTCCCCCCTACATGGTCTTACATGTCATACTCTGGGTTCTAACTCGGGATGTTTTAGTACTAGAAATTTTAGGCACATGAAGATTTGTCAGTCAGTCATCTACATCGCGCATCCTCCCCCAGATCGCCACGAACGTTTGGGCAAAGGCTTATTAACTCCACGATGCTTTTTATCTCATATTGCTTCCGATGCTTCACTTGGATATTCCCCGCTTGTATCGGCACGGAAGCATAATCGCAAGACACACTGTTGTATTGCTTTTGTTACTACTGCTAGTGCTAGCACATGCGGATCTCAGCAAACACTGATCACAGGCAGTTGAAAGTACTCTAGTTAACTGTGATTGGGTGATAAGCGGATGCTAGCGCCAGCGAATCACATCGGACAGTCCAACATTTACCCAACCGATCAAGTTGTCCGGTATTGTGGGCTTTCTGATCAATGGCTCGCAACATCACACCGCGATGCCTCATTGGCATGTGACTTCACTGCGTCCCGTAGCTGGATGAGCTGCGCCTTAACATAGGTATCCATGAATCCTCCTTGTTTGTTGTCGCCTATTGGCATGGGAATGTGCCATCCACTTCCTTGCATTTATTCCCCCGGCGTACTTTCTTTAGCCGTTGTTTTGGAACTCGGGCGTATAACTTGCATTCCCTGCTTCTTGGGTTCGAATCGCCAACCCTTATAAGGGCCTAGACGCCCCTGTAGTATCCCTGCCTTCGTACAACCTCTTGGTTACAAGGCTGCAAAGCATCCGTATAATATATTGATATGCTGCTTACACCTGCCCAAGCACGTCTGGAATTAGGTTATATCAATTAAAAGTCGCTGAGCACTGTACCATACTGCCTCTCCAAAGGAATTCATTTGAGTGTGGTTCCACCTCGCCTGCATCAGAGCAGCACTTATACTGAACGTTTTACACACCATGCATTAATTTTCTTTCTTTCCTTTGCAGATCCTGCACCGACATTCCATGTGGCATTCTGTTCTTCATATTCATCTTGGGATTTCTGGTCGTCACATTGTGGAGTAAGTTTGGTTGTTCGTCTCACATCAGGCCATGTCTGGTTTATCCAAACTATCCTCCTTACTGCTTGGAAATCCGTTGAGCCGAGCACTGTTACACTGCATGTTCATGTGATCCCTACGTGTACACTCTGATGGAAAGCACTTCGGCCGCTTTTGTACAATTCTTCATGTTCTCAAACCTCGCCACACAAGTGCAGTATCGTGTGGGCGTCTTCTTTAAAAGTAAAGTTTTGGCTCAGATGATCACACCTGTTTTAAACACTGACTATGGCGGAGGGATGTTGCGAAGATTTTACTCCCTATCCTGGCTCTTAAGACCGTGTGTCTACTGGAGGTTCTCAAATGAGTTTGTCGGCATAGATTTCTTATGAGTACTTCTACATTTGCTCATTATGATCGGACTGGTCGGGGAGGATTATGACCTAGCCACTTCAGTCGAGATGTCTTATTCGACATATTGCAGACAACTCAGTTTTCATAGAATTGACTGAGCACCGAATTAAAAATTCCTAAACAGTTAACTTTTTTCTCTACATGTTCCAGTAGTTTTTGTCTTGGGAATGAGTTGGCATTCTGAATCCTTACAAACAAACTACTCGTCGAAGGTGCTGCCAAGAAACCCAGTAAGGGCCGTGTGTTTCTTAAACTACCGATACCAACGCTTCATTGCTCCTACCTGGTGTGGACATTACTGAATTCTGCCAGTTAAGCTTTAACATCCGGCCTTCAGGAGCCACACTGAATCGTCTGTTCTATGTGTCAAGTTCCCAGAGGGTCTCTTGACCGCGTGCTTTACCGGTGCTATGCTTGTTGCTTACAGACACAAGGTATGCGACTAAATGTCTTGCAGATATTCACATGGTGAACTGTTTAGACTGGTGGGTGCGTCCTCCTTGATGGCATCAGCAGGATCGGCGATATCGATCGCCGAAAAGTCTTTTTAACATGACGCCGTTGCTATATATATATATATATATATATATATATATATATATATATATATATATATATATATATATATATATATATATATATCCATTAAACGGAAGTAATAAATACACAGACCACAAAGAAAAGAATGAACATTGCAAAAATGTTTTTTGCTTTTGTATCTTGCCTTTTCTTTTGTGTTTTTTTTCGCACACCGTTTTATCCTTTTTTGTTTGTTTGATATTTGCGATGTAAATCAAGAACATCAAAACAACATTTATACACCTTTTTCATTGGGCCCGGTTCTGCGCCATCTCCGGAAGAGTTTCCAGCCAGCGATGTTCTTCATATTTGATCCTCCAACCCGAAAAACGCACGGGACCTACATCAGCTATACTGTAAGCCAGCGCTTTAATCGTTTGTCGCTACGTGGTGGGCTGACCACCGCTCTATTTCTTCCAGTCTGGTTTTGTTCGAGCGAAGTAAGCGCGTCTGACAGCCGTTCGCATGGCATTCATAAAACGTGGCCCAGCCATCTCGGTTCGCGCAGTGGTACCAGTCTGTCAAGTGGAAGTCCCGTGTTACCCAAGACGCGAAGTCTAACCTCATCGTTGCTCACATTGTTCATCCACCACACTCAAGCTATCCTCCGCAGATATACATTGTCAAAGGCCAAAATCCGACGTAAGGCATTCACACGAATCGGTCAGCATGCGGTTGCGAATCCAATGACGTTCTTGCATTCGGCCTTTGGCTTCCACCTATTAATCGTCCCCTCTAATGGATGGGCACTTCGTTTTCCTCTAAGTCATTGTCTGTGGATTTTCTCTTGCTCTTTTTCTTCTATCGGCTCTTAATGATTATCATAGTAACGTGTGTCTGGAAGCTGGGTAGACCATGCTTCAGAGCTCCGATCTTCATCGAATAACCAAACTTACCTACACTGTGATTTTCTGAACTCGGAACCACTTGCGTAGCTTGGAATGCGTCATTTCATCTAGCAAAACCAGATCATATGGCACCGTGACCCGGGAACCTCCATGGTGCTCAACTTCTCTATATTTATCTCATAAACGCTTAAATTTGCGCGATTACCGTCATCTGCTCCATCGTTTAATGGGACTCCGAGACTCTTCGCCTCACTGCTTGGTTCCCCTTCGGTTGAATCCACAGCTGCGCTGTCGCGTTCGGTCTCTTGATCTCAATTCCCTTCACTTTCATCGTTGTTTGCCTTTTTCTCGCACTCTTACTCTGCTTTTGTCCGTTTTCATTAGTCTTCCTCTTAGAAATAAATAAATTATATATATATATATATATATATATATATATATATATATTATATATATATATATATATATATATATATATATATTGAATAACAGCTGGTAGGACCCAGCAGGATGTTCGGCAGAAGAGTCGCCTTTGCAGGCTTCCTGGACTCTGTTTCCCTACGGCTTTCCCAACAAAATCATGGTGTCTGCGCTTCTGATCCATCTTTCACAGCGCTTCCTCTTATCGGTACACCGGATAGAAGTTTTGACTGAAAGTGAAGAATGCGGTAATAGTAAATCTATCTACATTGTTCTCGAAATCATACCGAACTGTACTGCCTGCTCTCATCTGTGACAGCTTCCAAACGTGCCCAGCTGCACTAGACGAGTTAGCACTGGTTGTCAACCGTTACGGGCGTTTCTTCGCACCCTTGAAGTGCAAAGCTTTCCTCCAAGATTGGCAGGAACTGTCTCCTGCGTTGACCCTTGATGGGGATCAGCTAGAAATGGTTCAGTAGTTCAACTATCAAGGCAGTTGTATCAGCGCCGTTGGAACTGAAGACGAGTTCACAAACCATATGGCAAAAGCACGAGGCGCTTTTGTTAACCTTCGCCATCTATGGCACCGGCGCGGCATCACTCTCTCCTTGAGGGGCATAGTGTACGATGTAGCCGTGATTTCGAACCTGCTGTACGATTGTGAATCTGGTCCATTGGATCGGTAAGCGTAAGGAGACTAGTTACGTTCGACCACTGGTGCCTTAGCCGTTTGGCTTATATCTGGTGGGAACACCGTGTGAGCAATGAGCGTGTTGGACGCCTTGTTGATGGCACAGGAAGAAGCGAACCGTTCAGCAACGTTATTTCACGCACTAAGCTCCGATGACGGAGCCATATGTTGCGCATAGCAGCACACGGATTCCCCTGACGTGTAATTTGCGCGCCAGGGTTGCGGATGAAAGAAGAGCAGGGGTGGCCAAGCGATGACTTGTTCAAGAAGAATGAAGACCACTAAGGAATGAAGATCCTTAGTTCGAAGTTGGTCTCCTTTAGAGCCTATCGGCTGCCAGCCTTGGTCCCGAAAGACGATGAATACGTTTGGCTGGATACACATTTGGTGTGGTTAGGAGCCGACCTCAGTGACGTTTGTGTTGTGGCATTCTTTGTCCTTGCCGCTTAGCCTGCCCCTCCAACCACAATCTCATTTCTTAGTCACGGTAGCAAGGATGTTAGCTTTCCGAAACAGTGCCCATCGTTACTGATGACTCAGCCGGCGTGCCTCTGTTGCATCTTTTTCTCCATTTCTTATGTTTTTCGACACAATAGCTGAAATCTTTTCCACCTCTATGTAATGTGTATAATGAACGATGAATTGAACTGCCACTTACAGTGTTGCTTTTACTTTCCATGTCTATGCGGATCCTGTTTGTCTCATTGTCTCATCAGGTTGTCATCCTTTTTTACGGCTTGTCTCTGCGTCCTCAGGTTTCGCAATGGGCGACTATCGGCGGGTCATCTATCCTACGAATTCGCAGGGCCGAGTGTGTGGAATGGATGTTCCGTGAGTCGGGCATTTATTTTCGCATTATCCATACGATGATGATTCATTGGTATCAGTCATCAGCTTTTCGAGGACACACGAAGAACCGGAAGGCTGATGTCATGCAGTTAAAACATCATCTGTGATGTATCCACGGATCTGTTTGAACGCATCCACCTGGACAGCTATTTAATATCTTTGTGGGTCTTGGTCGTATTCAGCTCGAACAGTTCAGCTGAGTTCAACTCAACTAGTGTGGTGTTCCACGATAGTTGCTTCTGCGCTAGCTTCAAAACGAAAGCCTACAGCAGTGACCAATTATCGATCCAACTAACATCCTAACACATTGAGATCGCCAGACGACGACCGCAGATTGATGTTTGCTAGGAATAAACGCAGAGGTAGCGCTTGACGAATGCCACAAGCAAGGACGGACCACTTAATGTCTTGGAAAACGTTCACAGCTGATTGTAGTCGTCGAATCTGATGTTTAATAAGCACAGAAAGAAGACAAGTTGTGACATGTTAACATTTCAACTACCGTACACAAAAAGAGAATAGTATATCAGCTGTGCGCCGTAACAGTGTTTCGGTGCCGCGCGACCACCACCAGTCGCGCGCGGGCTGAGTATACCGCGAGGACGGCTACACCTGTACGCCGACTCAAACCGGGGATTCGTGGTTGCAAACCAGATGTGCAAACGACTCGGCCGACAATTGCTCTCCTCAATCGCGAACGCATTAGGAATCAAACTGCAGTGAACACATGGAACCCAAAGTGGAACAGAAGGATCGAACAAAATCAAGGCAATTTAACAGATTGCTTCAGTTGCTTCTGTGTACACAACACTGTGCGGTACTTCGGAAGAAGTAAGGTTTCGGTGATAGCCAATCTATTTGGATTCCGATCGCGCAACAGTACTTTGAACGCTGTCGATGGATTCACGTGGTGACGAGTCAATACGAGACGCGTCTCACTGGACGAGACAGCGTTACGATTATAACGCATGGTCGATTTAGTGGATGGTCGCTAAAATGGCTAAACCTGAAAATAGGGCACCAGAGGAGAACTAAGGTGGGGATACGGACGTGTGTTGAGTGCAAGGACGAGCGCCAGTCAGCAGGTCGCGTCCGATTGGTCGCAAAACGAATGTGAATGTTGCGTGTGTGTGACTCAGACAAACGCGAATAAACTTCAAACAAGCAAGCTACCTAATTTCCTAATACATAGGAAAGCTAGAATTTTGGAATATTTTAGGATCACTTACACAGTCAGACGGGGGAATCTCCAGGTCACTGCACGATGCATCAGTTGATCCATTTTGTTGCACCAACGCTTGCCGTAGCCAATTTGTGTGGTGTTCCGCCATTCTTAGGGCCAGTCTACGCTCAGTCCTGCCTATATAAACATTGACGTATTTGAAGGTGAACTGGTAGACTACATTTGAGGCCGCACTGCCGGACACGCCTTTCGGATGGTCGTTGCGAACCAGTCTGCGTGCTGTGAAGCAGCCGCAACTTGGCGATGGTGTAAGTACGCTAGAGCGCAGACCTGATATCATTGGGTAAATGATCTTCTTTAAGACGGAGACTCGTTACGACACCCCGGGTTATTGTACCCGAAGTGCAGTGGTTTCAGCCACCTTCCCACTCTTATCCTCATGGTCATGATCATAGACGATAGTAGAGAAATCTGGACGATGTGGAACGGCTTCGGGACCGAACCCAGCTCACAGTACTAGACATCTTAGGAGCACTTGTTGGATTATCACCGCTGTTAGATTTGCGCAAACTTTCAATGAAGTGGGTGCTGAAGTCTTTGGAGAGGTTAACATAACCAACGAGTTGTTGCAGCCAAAGCTATTTTGCTAGTTATGAAGCTTTATAGGACATTGTGGCTTGGTTCGTGACTGAGAATGAAATGTATCTACCTATCTTAATTCTCGTGAGCACGTTTGGCTGGATACACTAGTTGACATGACAAGGAGTTGACCTCAATGACGTATGTGTTGTGACTTTCTTTGTCCCTCCCCATCCCGCTTATCTTTCCCCTCTAACCTCCACCTCCCTTTCGGCGCATCATATGTTACTAAGGAGTCCGTCGTCCGTTTTTCGCACTCTATCATTTTCAACTTCTTGTTTTTTTCGTTTGTCTTTATGTATTGCAGCACAATAGTTGACGTGTATTTGCCATCCTCAGCTTATGTGTAATGATGATAATGATTATCTTGATTCTGCAATCAAGGAACAATCAAAAAAATTGC
This sequence comes from Dicrocoelium dendriticum, assembly GCA_944474145.2. Classification (NCBI taxonomy): domain Eukaryota; kingdom Metazoa; phylum Platyhelminthes; class Trematoda; order Plagiorchiida; family Dicrocoeliidae; genus Dicrocoelium; species Dicrocoelium dendriticum. The sequence continues at coordinate 137,802,086 of OX104065.1, read as the reverse complement.
GTCACAGTGGGTGTCTGAACCCAGGAATCAGCCAGAAAGGTTATGGCTTTCGTTTTCCTGGTGAAATACATGCCTTCGGGATATGGTATCATTAGCCATATTCTGGACTAACCAAGAGACTATTGCACCAGAACCACGTGAAACCTTTAACTTGCAGATGCTGGTTTTGCAAGGCAATGCACTCGCGAATACGTCCAACGTTGTGATTGGCAAACTGGACACCCTGGGTTCTTAGTTGATCCACCATCTCTCATACTTACTTGACCTGGCCCTTTCGGACTATTATCTGTTCCCGAACTTATCGAAGAGTCCACGTTTTCTGACATCTAACGGGTCACTGACGGCTGCTTTAAGGCCGAATCAAAGGACCTTCATTTGAACGCTGTACGAAATGCATCCCACTTAGTAGAAGATAACTTGGACTAATGTGCCATTTCCTAACGCTGGCTCTTTTCTTTCTGATCAAAATCAACACTACTTGAAGACTACGGACTCTACTCAATCATCTCGCACCGGACGTTTTCAGATATTCTTCGGACATTCTAGGTACCTATGTAGAAATGGACCATTATTCCACTGCTTCTAACCGTCATTGAACAGCCGTTGACGGCGGCCAGTGAGCCCCCTCCTCCGAGTAGTTACCTTGCCGTATGTGCTCGTTGGTGGGCCAGCACAACTCTCAGAATCCGATTCATTTCGCATAAAGCGCGATAGCAGCTTAACAGTCAACTTCAATATGTTGGTGCTTTCAGTATTATTGCATGACCGCTGCTTACAGAAGATATTGTGGGTTTGTTCCTTATTGATAACGTGTATCTACTCAGCATCAGTCGTATTTCTTGGGATCACCGAATGTGTGCATTTCTTTCATCAACCTTCTGATTTCAGAGACTGAGGTCCGAAACGCGATCGCAGCCCTTAATCGTTTTCTTGCTGCTGGCCCTGATTCCCCGCACCCGCATTATTCGGATGGTGGTGAGGTCCTCTGCAACACACTGACATCCGCAATAAGGAGGGTGATAAACAAAATTTAGTCACATTCTCATTACTGGTGATTTCAACATCCACGCCTTGGAATCCAAAGCAGCTCCCGGAGAACTGTTTAAGGCCGATCTACGAGAGCTTGCCTCCAGTTTGCCGATGTATGGCCACATCAACAGTTCCACCGATCCAAGGCTTCGATACTGGATCGGATATTCACCAACAAAGAACTAATGGTCAATAGGGTGATCATCGACGTCCCATTGGGCCGCAGCGATAAAGCAATACTACTATCTGAATACATTTGCTATGCGGCATATCCCGTTTAAATTGCTGACGCAACGAAAACATAATTACGCTATGGCGTATTGACTCGACTGGGTGAGACAGCAAACTAGTTATTTCTGTCAGACGAGGCACCAGTTAGTGCATGGGAACATTTCGCCAGCCAGTTTAACTCTCTAGTTGCCGAAGCGTCAGCGACTAAGACCTTCCTCCCGAGAAAGATGGTTCGTTTCTGCGAAGCAGGACACGGAAGTGTATAGCGGTGCGAAAATCAGCCTGGCATATCTACAAACTCTCTCCAAGCACCGAGAACTGGATGGGCTATGCGATCCAGCGTAACCACTGTACTCAACTTGTTCGCGTGGATAGAATGGCGTACCAGCAGAAGTTGGCAGTGCGTGTGACCTCAAACCACAAGCTTCTGTATCAACACGCCAACAGTCTACATGAGGTGAAACGGGGAATTCCTCCTCTTCAAACAGCGGATGGACCCACACGGACACCAGAGGTGGCGAATACCCTACGCCTACAGTATGCCGCAACATTTCAATGCGGTCACTGGCCACATAACCCTATGCTAACGGATGTTTCACCCAGTAAACTCACTCACATATCCTTCACAGCAGAAGCTGTACTAAAACAGTTGTTGAGTATGCGCAAGCACAGCTCTCCTCGAGTTGATAATATACACACGAACTCGCTAGCGGCAGTAGGAGAGAGTTTAGCTGAGCGTTTGGATCGATTCTTCCAACACTATTTTGGAGAATTGTACATGCGAAAACTCGTGATGATTACTCTTATTCACAATGGGAGGTAGTCGTTCCAATCCAGCCAACTACCGTCCCATAATCTTACCATCGGTTCTTTCAAAAGTCATGCAAGCTATTATTTCTGATGTGCTAACGGTCTACTTGGAAGATTTTCACTACCTCTCACCGGAACAGCATGGCTTCCGACGAACTCGATCATGCACTACAAATCTACTACTAGAACGATCCAGCTGGACTGAAGCAGTGGACTCTGTTACAAGATTTGATGTAGTCTTTTTAGACTTCTCAAAGACGTTCGACCGGTTAGACCATCAAATTCTGCTCTTCAAACCCCAGCTCTTTACTTTTGGTGATTCTCTTCTAGGATGGATCAAAAGCTTTCTTCTGCACCGGCGCCTCGAAGTACATGTGCGCGCATCGCTGTCAGATCCCATCCGAGTTGAATGCGGAGTACCACAAGGATCGGTACTAGGGCCGCGATTATCTTGACGTATATTAACGATATCACACATCTCATAAGCTCCAACTGCCTTCTGTATGCCGATAACATCAAGGTGTGGAGGGCGATCAATACACCAGATGACATCACAGTGCTCCAAGCTGATCTGGATAGGGTATACGCGTGGTCAATCCAGAATCTACTTCGATTCAATGTGGACAAGTGTAGAGTGCTGCATCTACGGCACAAGTTGGTGCACTCCCACAAACTCGGCAACCAGGAGCTTCAAACGTCTTCTGACGAGAAGGAGCTGGGAGTTTTGGTCCAGGTCGACCTTGGATGTTCGAAGCAGGCTGATGCGGCGTCTAGGAGGGGCATCCAACATATGGACGTTCGGACGATTCGACTCTTCGATTTTTCCACAACTTCTCGGCTCATACATACGACCACATGTGGAATACGCAGTACAGGTTTGGCAGCCATGGCTGAGGAGTTATCTCACCGCTTTGGAGATAACCCAGCGCCCAGCAACCAAGAATGTCAAATGTCTGTATAATTTGCCCTATGAACGAAGGGTGTAAGTGCTCGCGGTCTTCAACGGACAGTATCAGCGACTGCACGTGGACCTTATTTTGATTTGCCAAAATTTTAAGAGATCCCAACCACACGTGCCGCTACTTACTAGAGCTCAGTCACAACAACAGTTTGAGAGGCTACCATCTCAAACTGGAAGGGCAGCAGTCACTTGGAATGCCATCTGAATTAATTTTCCGTACGCGTTTGCAGAACGTGGAATGCCCTATCAAAATCTGTCATATGTGTTCCCACGCTGGCAGAGTTCAACGCCCGAATTGACCTTACACTTATTTTGCTGCACCATCTTACATGACTCATTACTCATGGATAAACACAAGTGTCTGTAAGCGATTTCATTGGCGATCAAATCCTAGATTTCCTTCCACGTTTTTCACCTCCTGCATGTGTACACCAGAATGAGACACGATTTTTACTAACGTCCCATTTGCCGTCATTTCTTATGGATTTACCTTCGATTTACAGTCTATGCTACGTGTACTTTAGTGAGTTCACTGGTGTAAACCCGATTTTACTAAGATATTTTTATATTTTATATTTTCACCATAACTATCCTACAGGACCTGTAGAACCATTGTTCCTGATCGAACAGATCTGAAGCATGAAACCATCCTAGCTAACTGAAGTGAATCGATTTTAGCGGTCATGTCCAAGAAGGGCGACTTCACCGTCTGCCTAACGCCGGTGGTGATAAAAATACTGGCCTCAATTCTCGTTCGTCGCGTCACTGCGGTACGGGAATCCCGGATTAGGGAGGAGTTGGGCATGCTTCTGCCCTGAACGGGACTGTACAGACCACATATTTACTCTGTGATATGTGCAAGAGCAGCGCAACCCGTGCCGCTAACCGCCAATAGCTGTGTTCCTGTACTTCAAGAGTCCGTTCCACTTATTCAATCGATGCATTCTATTCGAAATGCTTGTGTGGCAAAGTGTTTCCATGCAATATGTGAACATTTTGCGTGCCATATGCTCGAATAGTACATGCCGCGTCAGGGTCTGTGGTAACTTAGCAGATATCTTTCCGACAATAAGTGACGTTCGTCAAGATAGTCTCATTTCCCCATATTTTGTTCAACTTCGTCGTGGACTCCATTACGGATTGTTTCTTTGCGGAATCTTACGATGTAAGCGTTGAGGTACTGCGTGATAAAATACTACTTGATCTTGATTATGCGGACGATATCGTCTTGCTGTTTGACTATTTTGGGGCGACGCAATCAACCCTGAATAACCTCTGGAATGATCCCATCATTTGTCATGTGCTTCGCACCTTCCAAATACAAAGTATTGTCACATGACCACCAGCCACTTGGTGAGCACTTTATCCTTGATAGCAAGGGACCCGAGGTAGTTGATCACTTCACTTACCTTGGCAACTGCCACAACAACAATGGGCGCATAACGACTGAAATCAGTTCACATATTGCAAAAGCCTGAACTGCTTCGTTTACTCTGCCTCATTTGTGGCGACAGAAAGGAGTTTCCCTCCGTCTAAAAGCCCGTGTTTACAAGTCCATAGCGAGGGCCGTCCTACTCTATGGAAGCGAGACTTAGTCCCTTCGGTCTGAAGATCTGAGCGCTTAGAAGTCTTTGATCATTGTTGTCTGCGAAGCATTGCTGGTGTTGGATGGTACCGGCGTGTCCGCAACGACTATGTGCATAAACGAGTATTTGGCAATGATAACCAGGCTAGTTCATTAGAACAACAGAGAACACTGCGTAACTTGCGTTGGCTTTGCCACGTGCTACGTATGCTTGGTCACCTCTTACCTAGGAGGACCTTAGTTTGTTTGCCACATGTAGGTTGGCGCAAGACCCCCGAGGTGGGAAAAAGTTAACGGCGGCGGGAAACGAAGTCACTGATGACCAAATTCAGTGCCGTCAGTCCTACTCCTTTCAGGCTGTAGTCCACGTGACCTGTCTTGAGCTTGGCTCGAGACATTACCTGTGATTTCTAGTCAGGGGACGTCGAATTGGCTCCGAGCAGATTACGTACTTATGACTGATACTTCCGCTTCTACCGCCGCTCTACTTTCAGCTACACAGCTACCCATACTGCGTGCAATTGGCTAGCTGTGGTGCGCGAACTTAGACATTGATACTCGTAGCGGAGAACCGTAATAGATTTCTACGGAACCTTACTATTTCTGTGTGTTATCGGGAGCTTCTCTCCGGTTTTTCCACCTGAAGCACTCCAGGTGACACTTCATCTGGGTGGAGTCAGTGTATCCGCGACAATGAGATGCACATACAGGCACACTAGGCGGTGACTCACTTCACCTTCCAGGTCGGAGTTCACAGAATACACCCTCGGGTGCTCGACTCATAATACCATAGGACATGATACGCAACGACTGGCCTCTTCTGACCTAATGGCTGTTTAAATTGCAAAAATGTTAACTTATATGTGAGACATGGTTGATTCTATGACACATGGTAGTTAGAGCCGTTGTAGAGTAGTCTCTCTGGTGTTCCCTAATCTTCACGTCACAGTTGGCTGTTTGTGCTCGTACGATCTTAGCGAGATGTTAACTCCTTCCTCTCCAATGTTTACTTAGATCATTGAAGCCCTATCTTAGACTCATGTCCACTTCCTATTCCTCTGTAGTAGAATCATCCTTTAATCCACAGTTGTTTGGCAGCAACTCACCAGGCTGTTTTGAAATCGATGGGTTTTGCCGCCTGAGCTGTAAACGCAGTTCGTGTCTCAGTGTTGTTTATGCTGTGCTTATTGTGTTATCTTTTTTTCCACGTTTGTTTGTTATAGCCATCGACTTCTGATTTTGATTGGCTCTGGAAACCTTTTGAAACTGCTCTTACTTGCACTACATACACGTTTGACGTCTATAACAATGTTAGATTCTGCCTTTATTCTCACTGACATCCAGTCAACTGTATCTTCGCATTGGTTTTTTTTGTAAATACTGGTATTTTTTTCTCTGTTTTAATACCTTTCATGGGCACAATTCTGCATTTTCGTCAAGAGCCATTATTCCCAATTGCACGGCGGAATGACTTGTTTTCTTTTCTCTCCGCTATTTTTCGGTTTACGAAGACGTTTATCTAAACAATGCGTGAGACCTTTGCTGTTATCAGCACCTGTCACGCACCACCGCTAGCCACATTATGGGAAAATGATATACAGACACAACTGGTGCAGTCTTTCATTGCTCTTAACTGATGCAATTTTATTTTCTCGTTTTCGATGAAAATGCCTGTTACGGTATGTCCAGGTAATTAGTACAGCGATCACAAATGATCGGAAAATGTACAACAGCAATGCAAATTGATTTTTAATTTTAGCTGGGCATGGTTACTGAGAATAGAGAGCGGAAAGACACAAATCTGTGTTGCTCCATTCTGAGTGGATCTGGCACCTGCGGTTAATCACGTCGCTGATCCTGCGCGGTGGCAGCATATTTCAGCTGCACTACATCTTATCCAAGTGCGATACGCTCCCTATGACTGTAGTCCGCAAACTGGGTGTCAAGGAATTTCTTAAATTCCGACACCGATTTCGCTTCGACTAGCGTCTCCGGCAATTTGTTCCAATATTTCACCACTCGAAGCATTGAGGGTGAGCGTTGCGCTTTAAATCCGGTACTACTAGTTTGTACCGGTGTCCGCGTGTGCTGTTTGGTGCGCGAACATGCAGTAGCGTCCTCAGCATATGGTAGTGGCCCAGGTATAGTATCCGGTGCGTCATAATGAGATCAACTCGGAGCCGACAATATGGCAGCGTATAAAGCCCTAGTCTCCTACATCGATCCTCGTACGACATACCCCGCAAACTGGAGATGAGCCGGTTAGCTGGACCGTTCCAGTCTCTGCATTTCATCTATTGTGATCGGACACTAAGCGACTGGGCCGTACTCAAGCACCGATCTGTTGAATGTTTCATCAGTGTGTTGTCTGACACTATTCGGGATTTCTTTGTCTGGATTGGTAAGCCCATTAAGAATACGAAACTCTTGGAAAGCAGCTTTTTGGACCGTAGCAAAACGAGTTTATTGTACTATGGGTTTATTATGTATATATAGATTTTTTTAACGCGTGACGGTTGCCTCGCTCAAGGCTACTCACGAATATTGGATGTTGCCTGTGACAGCCACATGAGATTGAGGCAAGTGGGGCACTTGGAAAGGGGGACTGTTAGAATAGATTACAATAAGTCTAATGGGAATATTGACGATAAAGACCGAAAATCGATGTGTGTCCGTTTGGCTTCCTCTCTCAGTACACACTTGTTGGTGGTAATCTTGGGATAGGTACAAGCAAGCAAAAGGAAGACGATGAGTCTAAAGGCTTTCCTACTTCAATATTCAATCTCTGTTATAGACTGTATTCTGGGTCATATGAATCCTGGGCCCTGTTCATGTTCCTGGTCATTTGTTATAAGATATCCCAATAGCTTGATCACGTTTTGCACAGTTAAATATCTTTATCCTTGCGCGAAATTCTTGCTCTGCATCGTAAGCACCTACTTCTGATGGTAATCTGTTTGAGGTTCTGATAGATAAGAAGTTGGCGGATCTAGTGACCTTCGATTTGCATTCCACTACGGAATTTTTCTTATTTAGTGTATTGTGTACGGGGGAATGTACTACTGCCATTGTAAGGTTGGAAATATGCATTTTCTTGTGCCGATTACGTTACGTTATGCTTCATGTACGCCTGTGTGAGACAAGGATGCCCGCTGTCATCTTTCCTCTTCAACTTCGCTGTTGACGAAGTCATGGAAACCGCGTTCACAGGACACGATTTGGAAGGTGTGGATCTGCTCCCAGGAGAACGACTTCTTGACTTGGAGTATGCTGACGATATTGCCCTAATCTGTGACAGCTCCCAGACGTGCCAAGCGGCACTGGACAGAATAGCACTGGCTGTCCGTCACTTCGGCCTTTGCTTCGCACCCTCGAAGTGCAAATCGTTCCTCCAAGTTTGGCCTGAACCGCCTCCTACGCTGACATTTGGTAGGGATCAAATAGAATTCGTTCTGAAATTCAACTACCTGGGAAGTTGGATCAGCGTCCGTGGAATTGAAGATGAGATCACGAACCGTATAGCAAAAGCTCGAGGCGTTTTTGCTAAACTTCGCCACTTATGCCGCCGACGCCACATCACTCTGGCCCTGAAGGGTAGAGTGTACAATGCAGCGGTAAATTCGACCCTACTGTACGGTTGTGAAGCCTGGACCCTTAGATCATTGGACATAGAGAGGATACTTATGTTCGATCACCTGTGCCTTCGCACTTTAGCTCACATTTAGTGGGAACACCGCATGAGCAAAGAGCGTGTTCGATGCCTTGTTTTCGGCTCAGTAAAAGGAAAGGAACCGTTCAGCGCCGTTATTTCACGCACGAGGCTCCGGTGGCTCGGCCACGTGTTACGCATGTCAGCCCACCGACTCCCGCGACATGCGTTGTTTGTGCACCGGGGGTGTGGATGGAAGATGAGAGGTAGCCAAGTGATGATTTAGTCGACAGGAATGAAGACCCTCACTTCTGAGCTGGCCTCGGTTGGAGCGTCTCGGCTTCCTGATTGGAGTCCGAAGGACGGTGAACACGTTTGTATGGATCAAGCCTGAGTTTTTCACATCTTTCGAAATATTCTGCTTTCGACGAGGTATCTAATTAGGCATTTGGTGAAACTTGGTTGCAGACGTTCTAATGCAACGCGGTCGCGTTTTTTTGTTGGTGCCCTGTTGGATGGTTACTTGTGTGCTGCTCCTTCACAGCGCTGTATCCCGCAACTCGTTTCGCACTCGCGGTTGCACTCGTCGGGTAGAGATAGCAGGACTGCGCTTCGTATACTGGATCTTTGAAATATCTATGGAAGGCTCTACTCCCAAGCCGCCGAGTCGCGGGATTCGATTCACTTCAGTTTAACAACTATGGCCCGAGCACCGAAATGCTGTGGATTCAGTTGCCACGACTCACATCGCGAGATTAACAATAAATAACAACGGCAAGATAGGTGGGTTGAATGCAAAGAAAATGGAAGCAAGAAGCAAGTGCCTTAGACTAATCAGAATGGATCGACAGTTAACAACCAGATGCAAGAATGCCAATGACTGCGTGATTGCGCCATGTCTGACACGGCCTCCAACCATTAGTGTGGACCATCCCGGGGCCCCATCCACGAAGACGGCACTCACCAGCCTGACCGTTTCTCAGTCAATTTCTTCAAGCTTCTATGCCATGCAATGAACTGGCCACCTCGAGGTTTCGCCCAACTTGGTGCAGTCGCGGCGTATACTGCACCCGAGGAAGCCAATCAACGAGCATACGGAAAACATGGCCTTGCCAACGTAAGCGACTACGCTTAAGTAAACACACGAGTGGGGCACCAGAAAGTTTCTTACTAATAACCAACAGGCGGACCTCAGCATTGCTCACCGGGTGTTCCCACCAAACGTGAGCAATACTTCGCAATCACCGGTGGCCAAACACGGCCAAGCGTTTAATGTCTTCGCTGCGAACTAGCCACGTCTCTGATCCATACAGTAAGACCGGACTTACCGCATCGTTATACGCCCTACCTTTCACTGACAAGCTGATATCCCACTGCCTCCATAGATGGTTGAGTCTCTGGAATGACACACGGTCCTTGATGATACGCGAAATACTCTTTATAGTGATGTGACCACCAGAGGCGACACAGCTACCAAGGTAAGTGAACCGATCCACCACTTCCAGTGACTGTTCGATGTTCGCTAGAACCGGTGTGTCGATCCAGTCCTGCAGCAGTACTTTGCACTTTGAAGGTGCACTGCACATGCCAAAGCTTGCAGCGCTGCGCGTCAGTCTATCCAGCAGTGTTTGCATAGTCACTGCGTCGGACCCAACAAGAACTATCTCATCGTCATCATTATCCACACAGGTGAAAACACCTTTGCTATAGTGCCGCAATACAAAAGAAAGGAAAAGCTGTGTCGTCCGCATACTCCATATTTGTCAGTCGATCACCTGACAGAACTTCCACTTTGGTAGAGTCTGAAGGAGCGGAGTCACTCGTGATCGTTTCGATAACGAACTTGAAGAGGATAGGAGATATAGGACAACGCTGGTGAACCCCGTAGACTCTTACACAGCCTCAGGAATCACAGAAGAGAGACTGCATAATGGAAAGGAATTTATCCGACGCGCCACTTATGGATAAGCATTGCCACAAGCTGATGTCGTCAACAGGATCGAAGGCGACTTCAAGTCAAGGAAAACCACCATAGTCAGTCGTCTGTATGTGTGTCTCTGCTCTAAAACTTGGCGAAGAGTAAATATATGTTCGATACAGCCACGGTTAGGGCGAAAGCCAGCCTGGTTTTGAGTGTCTCGGTCCTCACGGGGACCAGTAGGTCGTCCACGAATGATACCTACGAGAAGTTTCGAGGCAATGGAAATAAAGCTAATGCGGGTGTCAGTGTTGCACGCGAGCAACATCTGTCGATCATCTGCTTCAACTGAGGTCCCGGTGACTGTATTGACCAGTGTTCACTTCAAAGTGGTCCCAAGTCTTGATTGATTGATGTTCTGTGTCGAAATCCATTCAGACAACGTGTATTACAAAATGACTCCCACTTGAGCTTCTGTGTTTCTGCTGCTCCGATGTCGGTACGCAACTCGCATCATTCGGAGTGGTGCTTTTGCTAACTTTGAGGTAGGACATGTTCGTGCCGATCGCTGGAATTGCATTCAGCTAGAATATGACTATTTGCAGTCACTTTACGATTGGCTTCGTCCTTGTTTGGTGCCCTTTACAGACGACCGACTATGATGCTTTTTCTTGTCTTGAAAGCTACCTTTGACTCTGTGGATCGAGACACATTGTCTCTGCGTATCCGTGAAGAGTATATCAGGAAAACTCCCATTCCGATGTTTATCTATCGTAACCCCTAAGTCCCTGGGTAAAGGTCCATGGAAAGCTGTCTCATGAGTTCCCCACGACAAATGGGGTTTGCCAGGATTATCCTACAACTCCTTTCCTCCTCAACTTTGTGATTGGAATGATCATGAATGATTCGGTTCCTTCAGACTCTACCGGGTTGTCTTATATCTCACTCTTCAACTTTCTGGTCAAAACTGTCATATGAGACTCCGTTCATTCGGAATTTTTCGGACTGGAATTTCTGCTAGGTGACCGACTAACAAACCTTGAGTACGCAGACGACATAGATCTTCTTGGGTCTAACGCAGTGGCTATGCAAACACTGCTGGATAGACTCATGTATAGCGCTGCACGCTTCGGGAAGCGCTTTGCGCCTTCAAAGCGCGAGATATCATTGCAAGACTGGACCGATACCTCATTTGTTTTAGCTATCAGCGAACAATCACTGGGAGTGGTAGCTCGATTCACGTACCTCAGTATCTGTGTCGGGCGGTGGCCGAGTGGTCTGCACGCTTGGTTTGCAACCATAAGGTCCCCGGTTCGAATCCGCATAGGGGTTGGTGTCTTCGCGATATACTCAGCCTGCGCGCGACTGGTGGTGGTCTCGCGGCAGCGAAGCCCCATTACGGCCTGCAGCTGACACATTTTTAAAATCACATCACTGAACCAAGTTCAGCGGAACTATGAACTGGCCAATCGATGACGTAGCATGAGGGTATACTTAAATCGACTGCGAGACTTAGTCAGGCTGATGCCTCCCGAGTTCGTGGATGGGAGCCCCGGGATAGTCCGCACCAGTGCTTGGAGACCGTATCAGACATGGTGCATTCATGCAGTCTATGGCGCTCCTGCATTCTGTTTCTTGCATCTAGCTGTTGGTATCTTTATTTTTTGCTTTCATTTTCTTCGCATTCCACCTTCTTTTCTCATCGTTATTTTAACGATAAAGTCTCGAAAAGCGCACTTATGTGCCCAGATCATGGTTGTTCAGCTGAACTATGTAATACTCTAATATGAATGCCTACGATCGAATTCCATGGTGCCTACGATCGCGACTAAGGTTGCTCACACAAAAGTGAGCGATGTCAATTCCGCAAGTGACTCTGATCCACTCATGTCGCTATTCACTTGGTTACTGAAACGGGTACCAACTCCGACTTCGGTGGACCTGATTTGTCCCCACAAGGACAAGGCCGATCGTGACTCGCATTGTTAGGACGAACGTTATTAAAATGTCGCTTGGCATCTTGCTAATTTCAATAGGCCCTGCGTACTTTTAAGCAGTCTCCTTCTTCTGCATTGTGGCCACCACCGCCATGAGCTCTGCCAATCGTTAGCATGTTTGATTACGAACTCCTGGCTTGGTACCTCCCCTAACTGTACATTTGTCCGCTTTCTTCTCGAGGTATTCGATCGTTGCTGACGCATGATTTTTCACATCTCTCAGGGGCAAACCTTATTTATACTTCTTTGACTTGTCGCGATGCTTCACTCTGGCACCTGTATTGATGATCGTCGACTGTCCAACTCCTCAGGTAAGCTGCACAACCCATGAGACCTCTCCACTATCTTGTGGCTACTTTTACTAATCTCTACCTAGATTGAAAACTATCATGTTGCGCGTTGTTTTGCTCACCAGTTTAAGTAACATGGTTATACGTATTTCATCACCAACCGATGTTACATCTTCATTCTATTTTGATAAGTAGTTTCGCTCGTGGATACCACCATCCATCATCCAGTTGTTTTTTAATAATACGAATAATTAATAATAACAGTAATAGGTATATTTCTCCTCAAGTGGGAAGCTGCATCGATGTATGGCATAGATGACACGTGTACAGGATCTATCATGCTCTTGCATGAGCAATTAGTTGTGTGCTTGTTCTTGTCCGTGTTTCTGGCCGTATATATGTCACACATGCTCGTGCTTTATGTTAAGGTGGGGCGAGACACTGACAGATGTCTAGATTGCCAGAATTTCCCCCATGTTCTCGATTAGATGTTATTTCGGCTCTCGTTAAGTAGATCGTCAGGCGATCTTTCTCACGAAAGCAAGATCATAACTGCGTACAAATCGAGGTAGCTTCTGAGCTTATTGCACACTCACACGACCTGATTGGGTTTGGGGGTCGATTGCACAGTGCAGCATATCTGCATAGAAAAAACTTGAACCGCACATTTATCCTGCATCTTAGTCCAACCAGGGTAAAGTCTTTGTTCCGAAAGTCCCAAATAGAACTGTGATGCACCGTAAATGTGGTTAGATTGCAATAGGCATTGCTATGAATCCGACTGTACAGCAGTTTGAAGTTATACACTTTAGTCTTCACGGTCAAAACGGATCGACATTGTGTTTCTGGCACCGCTCCCGATAGCTTTCAGTAAAAAGTTTTTCTCATAGTTGCTGTTTGCTTAACGATCGTTGTAGGCTTCCCGTAGTTCTGTCAGATTTCCTCATACTGCCACAGATTTTATGCTGCAGTACGTTTCAATTGCTTTTAAACTCCATCTCGCCGGATTGATCGTTCATTATTGTACCCACTGATACTTGGGCACTTTCTACCGGTGGTTGTAAAAACCGTTGTTGCAGCGGGGACGGATCCATACGGTTCTGTTGGCCACAGGATAGTAGCTGCGTAGGCATTTCTGTTTACTATCATATCACTGGTTCGTGCTGCCTCTAACGGCAATTTTTCATTTCATCTGAATTGCTGGCCCTCAAAGTTCTAGGTCAGTGTGCACGTTTATCAAATTTTCCTTGCTGACCAGACTTCAAGGAGCTCTCCTCCATTTCTAGTCCCTCCGTCGATCAGAATCCCCGTTTTAGTACAGTCAAAGTTGAGTCCTGCATTTACGCTGCCCACCTTTCTACTCTTCTCAGGTTTGCGTGGAATCTTGCCCGAATTATTATTGGTCTTGGATATCACCCGTCCCTTCCCGTGATCTCATGATTTGTCTCGATGGAAAGAATGCAAATGCCCCGGAATTCGCGAATATGGTACGTACTCGTTTGTCATTTCGTCTGTTCTCACCTCAGTCTCAGTATCATGATTCGCTACGTACTACTTGTACTCAAGTGCGGTGGATCCACTTGTCATGACTCATTACTAAAATGATAACACTAGTAGTTTATATATATATATATATATATATATATATATATATATATATATATATATATATATGCCCCATGCTGAGGCTGATGTTGCATCCACGTTGCTTCTTTACCGCAGTTGGGCTAAACCAACATACAATTAAACCAGGTCTTTTTAATGTGGATAAAATTCATTCCACCTTATTTGGTTTGTTTTGTCTAAATGATACTCTTCTCCTAACTTGCACACGTCGCTCATGCACATTGTGGTAAACTTGCGTAACTTTATCACCTGGTATTTTTTAAATACCTTTCGGACATTTTGTACTTATCGCGGATTCGCTTATAACCAATTTACTCCATGTGCTCATTTAGCGAGCATCTCTGTCGTCGTATACGTCTACTTTATTCGATATCCTTTATTTGATATCAGCATTTCGAATGATTGGCTGTTGTTTGACATCCCAGGTGTGGCTGCGCTTGATGTGCATATTGACAAGGTGCCTACCTCTCTAGTATCCACTACCTCGTCCATACTGGCTCCAGGAGACAGTTGGTCGTTGCTAGAGGGGACGGTGTGCACGGTCCTTGTAGTCGTGCTAGGCTCAAAGAGTAGTTCCATGCACTCAGTGTGGAGCGGACTACGGTCCAGCCACCGCCTTGTGTGCGCTTGATTCCCCAAATACAGCGTGCTTGTGTTTGCTTGTGAAGGAGCGTGAGCCGGCTCCATTGATGAAACGTGGCTCCCATCCGCATGCCTCCCGGTCTTATTCCTTCGGGTTTACACTGGATATGGGGTGTGTGGATGGAGCTGTGGGTGGTGCAGCGCAAGCGACTCATGGTCCCTCTGTAGGCGCAGGCGTCCTGTGGCTGGCCATAATGACACGCAAATGCGAAGCCGGCTGCCGCTAACCATATATATATATATATATATATATATATGCGTCTGCAATAACCATTATTGTTATCATGACAGTGGACATTAAACTTCCAAAAACCATGGAACCTGGTACAGTTGCTGATTACTGGTTGGAAGCACCAAGAAGAGATATCTCTGTGTAGATGCATCTAACGTCACTCAGGAACATCGACCCGTTATGTTGTGGTGCACTCGATGTATTTCATGTCAGCAAAGTGTTTGTCCAGGAATTGCCTAAATTCCGACACCGACTTTGCCTCAACTACGTGCTGCGGCAGGTTGTTCCATACATTCACTACTCTCCGTTCGAAACAGAGTTGGTGAGCGACAAGCTTCAAATCCGGTACGACAAGCTTATATCGTTGTCCTCGTGTGTTGCTTGGTGTGCGCAAATGAAGCAGTGGTCTCAACCTAGGGTAATCACTCAGATGTAATATTTGGTGCGTCATCATGTGGTCAACCTGCGGTCGACGATAAGCTAGGGTGTAAAGGCCTAGTTTCTGACACCGGTCTTCGTACGGCACACCTCGTAAATTGGGAATCAGGCTGAGGGCAACATGCCGCACTCGTTCAGTCTTTTCTATCTCGCCCCGGATGATAGGACAATACGCGAGAGAGCCATACTCTATCTTGGTCATATTATTGAGAGGAGGAGGCGAGTGGCAATATTTTCGGACCAAGTGGTGAAGCTGCGCCTGATCGCCCAAAGCATACGAAGGCTGTTTTGGTAAAGCCTATTGTTGTCCATTGACTTTAGGTCGTAGCGTGAGAGTACACCGAGGTGGCGCACGAAAGGCGCGGGATGCAATGGTTGACCTACCAGCGTCTAGATTCGACTGTCACCCTTACCCAGCCTCATTAATTGCGACTTGACCGGGTTGATCGGAAGGTTAACCTCTGCAGACCACGCGGAGAGGCGGTCGAGGTCCTGCTGAAGCAGGTCACGGTCATTGGGTGCGCGGATTACTCTCCACACCTTCAAGTCGTCTGCGAACAACGCATAAAGGTGAATGGAGTGGCTGAGGTACATCGTTTACATGGATCAGAAACAAAATCGGCCCCAGTACAGTGCCTTGGGGCACGCCACTGCTCGATGGATACCAGTCGATCAAATGGTTGTCGACCTGTACCCTCCACTTTCGATCAACAAGGAACTTCCTGATCCATCTATGCAGCGAGCCGCTAAGACCGTACACCCTCAGCCTGTCATGAGGCACTGCATGATTCACCTTGTCAAAGGCCTTACTGAAGTCAATGTAGATGACGTCGACCAACTTGTCTTGGTTCAGCGCTTGCAACATTCATCTCGTGAAGCGTAGGTTGATGATGCACGAGCGACCTTTCACGAAACTATGCTGTGCGGGCGCCAAGAGGCTTTTCGACTCAGGAAGCTGCAGAAGACTCTTCTTCACGATCTTCTCAGGCGTCTTTGCCAAAACAGCAGTCAGACAGGTCGGCCGGTAGTTCTCCGCTTTGCTGGGGTTACCACCTTTCGGTATTGGCTTTACGACTGAGCATTTCTAGTCGCCCGGTAATAGTCCAGTGGATAGTGACCTGTTGAACAGCCCAGTTACAGAAGGCGAGATTATGATCGATATGGACTTGAGGATCAGTGGGTGGATTACCTCTTGCCGGCTTCGTCCCGTGAAGACTTGCCCGAAGCTTGCGTACATCCTCAGTGTTGCAATCCAGGCTGTCTAGTTCAGCGGAAGCGGTACTCGTCGAACTCGGTACAGGAAACTGGTCACTTGCAAATACGAAAGCGAGGTGCACCGCCAATGCGGACGCACGATCTGTGCTCGAGGTTAGGGGCTGCCCATCTGAGCCTTCCAACACTGGAACATTGCCTGCGGGCCTCAGCCGCCGCTTCACGTAGGCAGAAATCCTCTTGGGAGCAGTTTTTGCGGCGATTGCAAGCTGCTCTTGGAAGTTTCTGCACTTTTTTGTTTTCGCGTTGTAGCAGAGATTTCGCGGTATATTGTATGCCTTTCACTCCTCGTCAGAGCCAGCTAACACGCATTTGTTCCTTAGTCTGCATCGTCGTCGGGTCAGTTTGCTATACTCCTTGTCGAACCAATGTGGCTTGACTGGCCCAACTTTCCGATACTTGAGGGGTACAAATCGGGGGCACAATGATTTCACTTCCGCTTTAATGATATCCAAACAACTTTCAACTGACGAATCCTCTGGTAACGACCAGTCCATCTGGCCCGCTGCTCGAGTGCGGCCATTAAAGTCCGCCTTCCAATAGTTGAAGACTGGCTCCGGTGGGGCAGAATGCGGCAGCGGTAGTTCCAAGCTGGTTATGGTCATCGAATTCTCACTTGCTCCCAGGGGCTCCAAGACGTGAATGTCGTGCGCACGTGGCTCAGCTAGTCAAAAACAGGTCTAAGAACGGTGATGTCGCGCGCGCAGTTATGCGTGTCGGTTTGTTGATGTGGTGTGTGGCCCCGGTTTCATATATCAGCTCCGTAGGACATTTGTGTGTATGGCGTCTTTCGAGTACCAGCTGATTTGTGCGGACACGGTCGACGTACTTACCACCACAGTGCATTTTTCCTGGGTTTCAGTAGCCCGACCCTCTTCTTGAACCACGTCGGACGCTCATACTACCAAATTCTTGCTGTGTCACGCGTGGAATCCATCATCGCTGTTGAAGAAAGTTAACAGTAGTCTAGACAAGTGTCTCGCTCCCTGTCCCCTACTAACAACCAGCACACACATCCCGGAGAAAAGTGATATTTTCCGTTCCGTCCTCACATCCCCCGCGTTCTAGGCGGTGGCTTATGCCTGTTAAAGTGACCC
Source organism: Dicrocoelium dendriticum (assembly GCA_944474145.2). Lineage (NCBI taxonomy): Eukaryota > Metazoa > Platyhelminthes > Trematoda > Plagiorchiida > Dicrocoeliidae > Dicrocoelium > Dicrocoelium dendriticum. The sequence continues at coordinate 137,784,309 of OX104065.1, read as the reverse complement.
CAGTTGGCTAACAGGCACAATCCCCATTGTCCATTTTCTTTGACCCACGGATGTCCCACTGCACTATCTTCGTGACCAACTTCATTGATGGCCTAATGCGGATGCATTGGCTCGGTTCTCTTTATCTGTGAATCATCCGTTCCTGCTGCGCATCAAATGTGCTTTCCCAGCATAAGGAGTGCTTCGATTTATCTCTCGAATTTTCCCTCCGTTACCTGCCTGCTTTTGGACAGGCTTCTGCCACACCATGTTTACCCATACTTAACCACACTCGCTAAGCCACGGAAACCATCACGTCGACATGCATGCGTCTGCGTGTCCCACAATTAGGAGAACCTGCGCCGTTGTGTTTAGACTGCAAATCGGTGGCACGCTTTAACCAACTGCTGATCCGTTACATTCACTGTGTCCTCGCACT
>OX104065.1:137694609-137783392 GCA_944474145.2 Dicrocoelium dendriticum | reverse complement strand
ACAAACAACAGACTGTGATTGTGGGTTACCGCAATACATAAGAGAAAAGAAAAGAAGAGGAAAAATAATGCAACTGGTGCAAGCTGGCTGAGCTACCGGTAACGGATGGTCATCGTTCCGGTAAGCTACCAGCTGGCTACTGTGCAACAAAAAAATTACTATGCAAAATTATATGAAGCTAAATAATGAGATCGTGGTTGGAGGGGAGGCTAAGTGGGATGGGGTGGGACAAAGAAACTCACAGCACGAACGCCACTGAGGTCGGCTCCTTGCCATATCAGCAAGTGTGTCCAACCAAACGTGTTCATCGTCTTTCGGATCCCAACCAGGGAGCCGAGACGCTCCAACCGAGGCCAGCTCAGAAGTGAGGGCCTTCATTCCTCTGGCCAGTCATCGCTTGGCCACCCCTCCTCTTTTTCCATCCACACCCCCGGCGCACAAACAACGCACGTCGCGGATGTCGGTGGGCTGGCATGCGTAACACTTGGCCGAGCTATCGGAGCCTGGTGCGTAAAATAACGGTGCTGAGCGGTTCATTTCCTTTTCCTGTGCCATAAACAAGGCGTCGAACACGCTCGTTACTCACGCGGTTCCCACCAAATGTGAGCTCAATTGCGAAGGCACCGGTGGTCGAACTTAACTAGCCTCTTCTATGTCTGTTGGTCTAAGGGCCAAGGTTTCACAACTGTACATTAGGGTCGAACGTACTGCTGCATTGTACACTCTACCCTTCAGGGTAAGAGTGATGTCGCGCCCCCTTTTTAAGTGGGAGGTTAGCAAAAGCGCCTCGAGCTTTGCATATACGATTCGTGATCTCATCTTCAATCCCACGGGCGCTGATACAACTTCCCAGGTAGTTGAATTTTTGAACGACTTTTAGCTGATCCCTACCAAGGGTCAGCGTAGGAGGCGGTCCAGGCCAATCTTGGAGGAACGCTTTGCACTTCGATGGTGCAAAGCAAAAAAAAGCCCCAAAGCGGTGTTGACAAGCCAGAATTCTAAATCTCGTCCAATTTTGGATGCACGATGAGACCACCAGGGTTCGCGCTCTTTCTTCAAGCTAGCACGGAGTTTTGCCCGGAGCTCTTTGCGAGTTTCATTGTGTTTGCTTATAGCCGGAATATGCTGGCGAGCATCGATTAGTTCCAGAGACTGCGACTAGACCTACCACATTAGGATTTGCCTGCTGCTAGTAAAGTCCGGCGCATATGAAACCAGTGGGCTACAATTGCACCCAGTGAGCGTTTATCCAACTCGCTTGACAGCGTACTTTGATAGGCATTCAGAACAGCTGGTTTCGCCAGTTGGCTGGTGTCAATGCGGTCGCAGTGTCCTCGTGGTGGTCCGCCAAAGCGCATGCGCAGGTCCGCACATACACGTTTATGGTCGGTGTCCACACCCGTGTTCCAAATCGCGCGACATTTCTGGACGCAGCGTCTCCAACTGTAAGTCATCGCAATGTGATCGATTTGCGTCCATAGCTGGTTCGAGGCTGGTGGGCGCCAAATCACCCTCCGGCGGATGCGGTGTCGGAAATTAGTGCTCGCAAGAAATAAGCGAGCATCCTCACACAAATGGAGTAACCGCTCACCGTTATCATTACGGGAGCCTACACCATGTTGGCCGCCCAGATGCACTTCATCAGTGGCTAATTTTCCAACTTGAGAGTTCATATCCCCAGCCAGCACAACAGTGTCCGAGCTTCTTCTGTGGCTAAGGAGCTCGTTCAGTTGACAATAGAAGTCGTCTTTTACCGAGTCATCGTTAGAGTTTGCGTGTGCATAAGCAGCGAGGACGAATAGACAGCTGTTAGTCCCACGCGACTTCGAAGTTTTGAAAGAGCCAGCCAATCGGATCGCACACATCCGGCTACTGATTGGAATCCAATCAAGCAGAGTAGCTTCATCCCGGGGGCTCAGGACCATACCAACATCGGCTTGGCCTTTGGTCGAAGCTGCATCGTCACCGGCTAGGCACGATGAGAAAGTGGTGATGGTGTCACCTGAAGGGGATCGCAGAGTGAGCACTGAGCTCAAGTCTTGCAGGTGGGTCTCCGATAAGCAGCAGATATCGATGGAGAGGGTCTCTAATGTTCGGGAAAGTGCTGCCTGTTGACGGATCTGTAGTAGTGTGCGAACATTGAGGCATGCCAATCTAAAGGAGGATCGAAGGTTCCAAATGGAAGCCGAAGAACTGCGTTTCATCGCTTGGTTAGACATGGGCCTGTTGACAGGGCCGGAATGACGCTCCGCGTTCACATGTGAGTTGCAACTAAAAGACAAGTGGCTATGGAAGCAAGGTGGGGGAGGGCCAGGAATTGGGAGGTTGCAAACAGGGGGATAAATGTGAAGCTGGAACGGGACGAGAAGGTTGAAAAAGCGTAAGATGGGGAATAAGAAGACGGGAAGGCTTGAGCAGTAGCATCCCAACCCCCATCCACCCTGCTCGGTGCAGCATATAGAGCACCGTTGATTATCCTCTGAGGTGGCCAGAGCATCAGCAATTTGTTTGAAGTGAAATTCATTGTATTGCGTGGGCAGAATACTGTCAGGTTGCCCAGGCCTAGACAGGAGAACGAGTAGAGTTCTCAACAAAATCCTTTGGTTCAAAAACCGGACCACGAGACAGCGGGTTTGACGTTGGACTACAAGCAGTCCATTATAAGAAATAAGGAGGCACCCTCATTCCAACCCCCAACCTGGAGGACCAGGAGGCTGAGTTTGTCTGGCCTCTAACCATTGACCAATCTGGTATGAGTGGCTCTGAAGGTGTAAAAATGCACCACTCAGCATTGCTAAATGGATCACTGAGACACACAAACCATTGCACCACTGTAAGGTCCAGCCTCATTGAGATTGAGTGCTTTTCACTGGAGAGCGACGACTTTCTATGACTACAAATGTGGTTTAAAGCAGCACCACGGTGTTGAGCGATTGCATGCTGCGTTTGGTAATGGTGCGCCTTCAAGAACTACCGTGTTTGCGTGATTTACCTTATACAATCGTGACAAGCGGTCCTTGGAAAGTGAGGAACAGTCTGATCGTCCTGTGTGGGGGCCACCGCCTCGGACAACATTGCTAGAGCGGATCGCGCGGGTGACTGGTGCAGTTGGAAAAAGCCATCGGAATCCCCTCGGGATGAACCTGCACCATCGTACTTGAGAGCCTCCATCCTCAGAAACGTTTACGCACGCAGGGTACCGTATCGGCTCATTGAAGACTAGAAAGCAGCTCGGGTGAGTTGGTGCTTCACCATGCTTGCCTGATTTGATGGTGGACGTTCCAATGTTGTTTGGGATGTCCTCAGTGGTGTTGACATATGGGTGTACCGTTTAAATCCAAGCCCTAATTGGCTCAGTGACCGACGGTTGATGGGGCGCCGCCTCAGGAATCCCAGCATGAGTGCAGTGTAGCCAAGCAGATGGTGGCTGTGTTCGTTGCTATGACCGGTAATGTGACTACTGTTCCACTCGGATGGCAACGTGCAGTCACCGAAGACTGGTATGCCATTGTCTGCCACAAGCGCTGGAAGCTATACCCAGGCGTCGTCCAAGGGCACGAACACGAGGAACCTTGCTGCGCCATGACAATGTACCTGCACATAGGTACCATATCGTCGCAGATTTTATGGCTAGAGAACGCATCCCGGAGTTTGGTCACCCACCTTACAGTCCACATCTGGCTTCCTGTGACATTTTTGTGTTCCTAAATCCCAATCGCATGATGTGTGGAATCAACTCCGAGTCTCCAGAAGCTGCAGTAGAGGCGTTTATCGAGTTCCTTGAAGGATGCTTTGCTTCAGTGCCGTCTAGCTTCTTCTCCAAGTGGTTTTAGCCCATATTACTGTACAAGAACACTTGTGTAGAGTATTACGAGAAAATATAATGCTTATTTTGTTGTGAAAGATGAAATTTTTTCTGCTTCGGACTTATTTTTCTCCCCTCGTATGATGGACACAGTCACTTCTCCTACACATCGGTTACAGTATCAGTGGGCTAGGCTCCTTCGATCGAATTTACCTTTTTAGTAAATCACACCTGGTAAGCCCATGAGTATTTTCTGTGTGCTCAGACAAAGCCTTTGTCAGTGGCTTCGTCTTTTAATTTGTGATAATGGCTCTTTCGGGATTCCAGTTGACTGTATCAGTTGGTTGCGCTGTCAGCAGGAACTCAGCACCGGGTCTGGGTGACCTCGCTACCCAACTCTAACATTTAGTTTTGTGTAGATTCGTCGTCACTGAGCCATTGGCGACGGCAGCGGACCGCCATGACTGATCTTCATCATCATTACACATTAGCTGGAGGTGGAAAACACCTCAGCGATTGTGCTGCAATACAAAATAAAAGAAAAGGAAAAAAGTGGCAAACAGTGGCACGCCCGCTGAGTCCCCAGTAACGGATGGACATCGTTCCGGAGAGCTAACCGCTGGCTGCCGTAAAAAGAGAATCATATTATGCCTAACAGGTGAGATCGTGATTGGAGGGGGATACTAAACAGGAGGGGGATGGGCAAAGGAAATCACAACACAAACGCCATTGGTGCCGGCTCCGAGCCATATCAGCAAGTGTGTCCAACAAAACGTGTTCGCCGTCCTTAGGACCCCAGCCAGGCAGTCGAGATGCACCAACCGACGCCAACTTCGAAGTGAGGGTTTTCATTTCTAGTGATTGATATCTAACTGCGATATAGCGCGGCTCATCCTTCACTGTCTTGCATTTTGTGAAAGTGCAGAGGACAGAGCTGGCCCCCAGAGCAACGATTTCCTTTGCAGGCCGCAACCAATCGAGGTGGCACGTAGGCTGCTAAGGCGACTACTGATTATTTGTAAGTAACATTGAGTGTTTGATCATGTTTCATATCCCCTCGTACGAGGCACCACATGGTTGGCCTCCAAATGAATCAACTCACATTACAACAAAGCTATCAACTATTTTTTCGGTCAGTTCATGATGTCAAACAACGCGCATCGCGTTGTAGTCTCTTTCCTTTGTATTTCGTTGTTTTGTATTCACAAGTGCTCCAAGTTGCTCCAGAGACGCTGTGGATTTGCGCGGTTAATTGGCATATCATTTGTGTATGGATATATACTCAATTGATGTTCTCTAGCTGAAAGCGCCTCTTATCGCTCCTAACAACTTCCTGTGTGCATATATTCATTGCTTTCCTTAGTGTTTGGCCGCTGTATGCCTAGCCAGTTGACTCGTTTGCTCACCAACGGAACGGATCGTGTACACGACACGGATGGCCGTCGGATTCCATTGATGAACGAACAGAAGAGTCTGGTCAATGGGACCTCTGTTGTGCGTGGTCGCAAGTAAGCAACCCACGTGGTGGTTGAGTTCAATTTCTCGTCTTCTCCCGTTTGCATTGACCAGCCGGTATGTAAGTGTAGTCTAGTGGTGACGGTTAAACATCTCAGCCGATACTACTAATACTGCTAGTATTAGTGCGCCGAGAGACTGTCTGTAGCAACACAGATCAATTTGTGCAAAAGTAACCATGTGCTTGCTTTGGCGATATGCATAGGTGGAATATTGTGGTTTGCGATTCACGTAATATAACCTTTTGCCGGATGGCTGAGGCGCAAGCCAAGGTTTGGAATCCTGAGTGTTTCGATGTTTTTGGGCCCCTCTTGGTGGAGTACCTCATCCAGGGATTTTTCTTCGTGTGAATATGGCCATTATGGTATTTAGGTCAAGGTAACTGTTGCCAAATTGTCACGTGACCTGCTTGGGATTGGATTCAAGTTCATAAATGAAATGTTGTGGTAACTCGCTGTAAAAATGGTCACACCTTTAGGGAAATATGCCCATTTGTTTTTTTATCTATTCCACAAATAAGTCCATCTAACCAGGAAGAAATTTGTGCGCATGATCGTTCTAGCCTTTGGTATAATCAATGTATAATATTTGTTATAAAGTTCTCGAATTGAGCTGTGTTGCATTTCGAGTGCAACATCGAGTTATTAGTAATGACGTTCGACATCGCATCTTGGAGAATGCAAGTATTCTCTTCAACAAACTGGTTTTGTTGCGCCAGTTGAGATGGCTCGGTCACGTCCTACGCATGGCACCTGAGCGTTTACCGCGTCGCACTGTATTCGCTCGTCAAGGACCTGTCTGGAGACGACCGCGTGGTGGTCAGCCTTCTACATGGCAACAGCACATGAAATCGCTGACGTCGTGTCTAACCGCTGTTGGACCCGTACGTTTTCCAGGATGGGGACCCAAAGATGAAGATTGCCAATGTCTTAACACTCTTGAAGACATGGCCCGCAACCGGAATCAGTGGAAGAATTGTGCACAGTATTGTATTGATTAGTATGTTGAGTACTTCAAACCTTGAAAATGACAAAAAAGAGCAAAAGCGGCGTGTGAAAAACAAACTAAAAATGTTTTGTTCTACTTTTTGTCAAAAGATTCCTTTCTTCCTGCGGTATATTAGCTGAAGTGTGTTGCTCACGTTCAACTACTATGCCACGATGATTATGACATGATGACTCTCCTTTATCCTCTGATCTCCATGGTTTTCTGTTGGTTCTTTGTCTAGTTGTTAGACTACTGAGATCACTCACTCACATGTAGGTAGTAGGTTGTCAAGCATTAACAAGTTTTACTCCAGTCGTCGCGTCCAGTGATTCGAGTTGAAATTTGTCGCTTTAACAAAGAGACCAAAACACAACTAAGGCATGCCGTCGTTCCGATTCTAGCATGCAACACACAACACAACACTCTCAACAAGCGAAGAGTGTCCTAAAATCCTTGAAGACCGACGAAATCATCGTAATCTTGCCTGCGGACATGGGACATACGACTGTTATAGTGGACAAAACTGATTGTATTGATAAGGTAACTCATCTACTGGCCGACACAACGATCTGTCGAGGCATGGAGAATGATCCAACAGTACGGTTGACAAATAAAGTGAATAAGACACTTAAGAGACTGTAAGATTTAATGCAACTCCCAAATGGGGAACGTGATAGAATAAAGGCTGGTGATCCAAATATCGCACAGTTTTACGGGCTTCCGAGATTACACGAAAATAGTGCGCCGCTGCGACCAATAGTATCACTTCTAGGTACACCAACTTACAACTTGGCTAAAGAATTATGGAAACGCCTTAAACACCTGACCAGCGGATCGCAATACTCGATCAATCATATGTATATATTTTTCAACAGTCTGTGAATAGACATAGAGCCATCAGAAACCATGGAACACAAAAGCAGGTACAGAAATTCTAAAAGAAAACACAATACAACGCATCAAAGTCCATAGTTTTCTCAGAGAGTGAGATACTACCCGGTTGCCCAAGCCGAAGTAGGGTGTTGACTTAGGGGACACCACCCCGAGCCTTTGGCTGAATAGCCTGCCCGCAAGGCAGCGGAGCGAATTCAGGGAATCGCGCCCATTAGGAGCCGATGGCTGATTGCTCAGTTCATACGCCTTTCGTTTGTTCCTTTGTCAAACAGGGGCCCAATGCTCCCCAGAATTACAGCATACATTTGCTGGAATACAATGCTTCGCCAGGATGAAACAAGGGGCAGTGACTTTATTTAGTGGTGAGTCACGTCCGCCACGTCACAGTGTTGTTAAACGGACATATGTGGCTTTTTATAGGGAGAATGCTTGCCAGGCGAAAACCCACCACGTCCTGGAACACTTCCGTTGAACCATTTGCTGGGACGGGAAAATCCCGAACCACCCAGCTGGCACCACGAGGAGGTTGTTCGGCAAGCCACCCTCAATTTTTGGAGAAGCTCAAATGCATGCTGATAGCCCATGAAGAGATGGTGTACTTTGACCCCACCGCACTTTTCACCTCTATCCACTTACAGATAGTGAGGGAAAACCTCAGAGTACGTCTGAACAGTGATGCACGAACTACTGGGCATCTGACAACTGAGGAGCTTAACTCCTCGAAATGTGTCTTACCACCTACTTCAAATTCAACGGAGTGTTTTACAGGCAAGTGAGAAGAGCTCTAACGGGATCCCCCTTATCTGGACTTATTGCGGAGATCGTCATGCAGAGGTTGGAAAAGGATCTACTCTCAGTCATTAGTCCGAAATTATGGGTGCGATATGTTGACAATACATTTGTGATTCTCAAATGCAGCCAGCTACAGACCGCACAAGGCCTGCTTAACAATGCAATGGAAGGTATTTGTTTCACCATGGAAGAAGAGATGGGAAACCAACTACCCTTTTTGGTCATGTTGGTTACCAGAACAGTGGAAGGCGAATTACAAACATCAGTTTACAGAAAAGCGACACACACCGTCCCAATCCTGAACTTCAACAGCAATCACCCTGTGTCACAAAATAACCTGTATACGGACCCTGTTTCGTAGAATAGAATCACATTGCAGTACTGCGGAGGAGAAATGAAAGGAAGAGGAAGAGTGAGAGAAGAGTAGATACCTTTAAACGTGCTCTTCTCAAAGCGGAAGGAACGAGGGTGTTACGCGATGCAATTCAGCCGTTTTTGAGAATGTATCGAAACGCTCCGAATCCAAACACACCGGAGGGTAAATCTCCTTCTGAATGTCTATTTGGACGAAAAGTTAGAACGACATTTGATAGCCTGATTCCCAGAAATGTTGAAAAACGCAACGGACAACCGAGAAGAGGGCAGGAAAACAGGCTTCGCACGTTCAAGCTTGGCGACTTGGTGTATGCACGAAACTTCCAGACCCCGGAAAGATGGGTTAGCGGAACAGTTAGTGGAAAGAGGGATAAAGTTATTTATGAGATAATGGTCGGAAAGGACAAGTGGACCAGACATATCAATCATCTATGACAGCGGCATGGCAAAGCTCAAAGAGATCAAGAACTAGCGGCACCACGGTGGGGCATACTAATGCATACATTTGGTTTAGAACACAGAACTGATCCCCAAAACGGAACACAGTCGGTCGCACGGACGCCACACGACGTGACATGCAGGCCAAGTCGAAGAAGAAGGTAACCGCGATGGCCACAAGTGGACCCCAGGGTAAAAACTACGACCAAGCCCAAGTGCGGAAAATAGGTAGGAACAATCAAGTTGAAGGGAGAGATAATAGAGACGTAAGCGGAGCTAAAGTTGGTTGTCGACTGAGAATTGATCGGCCAGCAATTACCAGTCCGCGTAAAAACGAATCGAACTATATCCTCAATATGATAAACCCATGGAGTGGAACTCATTCACACTGGCTGAAAACCGGACGCACAAAAATGAGCGATCTTGACCTCCAAATTAGCATGTTTCGGTTACCTATAAATACGGTTAACTTATGGTGTAGATAGACTCCCTGTTTACCGAGTCTTGGTCTTCTGTATTCCGTCGGTTGGTTGGGCGCGTGACTGAGAAGTCAGACAGTCGCAATCTCATAGGGCAGCTAGCAACAGTGCAACAGTCGTCAGTGGCAGAGAGCAGAGGTAAAGAAGAAGCGTTACAACAGTGAAGAAGAAGCGTTACAACAAAGGAACATCTGTTTATGTCTTTAATTCGCAACGGCTACCCACGCAGTTTCATCTGAAGACACCTAAACCGGAGGAGCACAACTACCGCACCTGCACCAGTAACGGGGCAACGTATCGTCTTGCCGTACATCCAAAAGGTATCGGAAATGACATCCAGACTCCTCAGGCCGCACAACCTGAAGGTAGCTCACACACCAACTTCGACTTTGAAGGGAACCTTGTTTAGACCTAAAGGAAAACTGGAAGCACACGAACGCCGAACTTTCATCTACAGGATACAGTACGAGAACTGTGAGAGAGTATGTGGGTCAAACGGGGAGAAAACTGTCTACAAGATCACAAGCGTGCATATCGATAACATTATGCAACCTCACACTATTGCAGCCAATAAGGTGGCCTATGTCGTACGTTTGCCTGCGTGATGAGTAATCTTGCGTTTTAGAAGTAGATGTTGCTCGAGCTCCCCAGTGTGGCTGCGCCTGATGTGAATGTTGACAAGCTGTCTACCTGTCTATTACCCACTACCTCGTCTATACTGGCTCCAGGAGACACTTGGTCGTTACTGGTGGCGACAGTGTGAACCGTCCTCGTGACGGTGCTAGTCTCAAAGAGTAGTTCCATCCTGTTTGGAATGGGCTACGGTCCAGCCACCGCCATGTGTATGTCTGGTATGCATGATTTCCCACTTAGGCCAGAATGCTTCTGTTCTGCTTGTTGAAGGAGTGTGGGCCGGCTCCGTTGATGAAACCTGGCTCCCATTCACATGCTCCCAATCTTATTCCTTTGGGTTTACACCGGATATGGGGTGTGTGGGTGGTGCAGCGCAAGCCACCCATGGTCCCTCTGTAGGCGCACGCCTCCTGTGACTGTCCCCATGGAGGTCATAGTGACAGGCAAATCCGGATACAGATGCCGCCAAATCACTCAACATCACAGATCTCAGCGCACCTCGATGAGGAAGGGCACAACGTAAACTGGGACAACACGGAAATTCTGGTTCACGGAGGAACAAGAAAAGGAAGAGAATTCCTCAAGGCATGGTCGTCTACCTAGAATTCAGTGGACCTCCACATTGACCTTGATCCAGTGTACTTACAGCTGGGAAATAATGAAAATAAGCGGCCAAAAATCGGACAAACAGAGATCACAGGACACGGATCGACGAGGCCAATTTCAAACAGTCCGTTCCGACGACACTTTCCTTGAGAGTATCCTCTACGCAGCAGTGCACTGAAGATGCCACTGAGCGAAGTAGCAAACGTTTGCCATTAAATTACTCAGCTCGGAGAACCAATCAAACCTTAACTTTGTTTACCCATAAGATTCTTAGTAACCGATCTCTGCAGGTCTCTCTTTCTCATATTGCCATTTTTTACGCTATAGGTGAGTGACTTAACTCTGGCGTGGATTTCGTTGGATATTTTAGCCATAGCTTGTCTGACAAGTGCTTTTTGCTATTGGGCCTGTTCTGAGAACTTGGTCGATGAATACTTACTTCTGAGATCGCAAGTGGGCAGCTGTATACTTGATCCTTCGGGGATAGAGCAGCATAAGACATGCTCCATTTTTAACCGTAAGTTCCATCATTTACCTGTGGCACAATACCTCAGGTCATCTTAAATGAGCAACAGTATTCCTTGCATTTCGTCATTTCGAAGCTTATAATCAACCTTGACATCATCAACGATTATGCGAGACCTCTCGTTGAGTTACCCAGGTAAATTTTGGCTTACCAAAGAATGTGCTGTTGTCTCTCTTCTCATTTGTGTCAGGTAACTGTGATCCGAATGCCTTAGTTCATCTACACTTATTATTAACAATGCTAACCAAATGTATATTACTCGATTGTGCCAGATACAGTCCAACTACATGATCCGTTCATTTCCTACAACCGGATCTCAACAGATAGATACATTTTTCAAGTTACCCACTGTTTGGTGAGCCTGGTTATATTGAACTCCTCCGTCTGTCAAATCGTATGACGTGATTATGCCTCTGAGAGCCAGCCGCTAGTCACGATGCTACCGGAGAGTCGCAGTAGGGCTCTTTCGGTCTCCCGCTGCCACTGAAATAATTACTTGTCGATGGGGTTGGCGGTTAACAGTTGTCTGGGTTCATCAGTCCAGGTTCACTGTATAAAAAATGCTTCGGCATTTTCGTCATCCACGCTAGCTCAAAACGCAGTAGTGCACTTCCCCATCCACGATGCGCATTCCATATTGCGCCCACCGTGATGTCTTCTAAGTTCCAACTCTATGGGAAGTTGGCATAATGCGTCTGAACTGACTATTTCCCGCTTTCACCCACTACCCTACCCTGCTGCTGCTGCTGCTGCTGCTGCTTTTTGCTAAAATGCCACTTTATTGGAGTCATTGGATTGGTGGACTGCTTTTATATCATTTATTTTAATATCATTGCGACGCAGATTCTGCCTCGAAGCTTCAGGACACTGTTAACTCTGTATTTTTGTGTGGAAGATAGCAGCAAATGTTTTCGCCTCTGCACGCATGATACTGCAGCTTTGTCACCGATAGCATCCGACTTGTGATCTCTTATCAATTGTACTGCAATCTTTTTCGAGGCAACGGTTGCAACGTTTAAACTTCGGCTCTATATTTTCTTCGTATGAGCCTTCCCAATACCTTTCAGAACATTCCATTTAAAAATTGTCAATCGGTCCACCACCCACGTGACTTCCTCCTACCTTTACCTCATTTTTACACTACGCACACCCATACACTTGCATTGCATCATGTTCTATCATCACTTACCTGCCTCATCCCTTTCATCTCTTCTTAGGGTGGCCAGTAAGTATACTGTCAGCATTCTGTTTTTACGTCGGCAGTTTTAGACCATCTCATTTCCGTTTGAGTATCATTCATTCTATTTTGTAACGAGACTGCGTAGTGCCAGGGCGACCCTGGCGCTATCCTTTGCCCACATGCCACCGGTGGTGGTTGCGCGGCAACGAAGCCCCGGTATTGCCTACCGGCATACTGCCGCTAGTGCAACGAGACTGGACTTTAGCATGAGGCGACGGTTTTCCCACTTGTCACCCACCGAATATTCCCGAATGGTTTCAAGTTGGGTTCCACTTCGGATACCGTGGCCATAACTACTGTTGTCTATTTCAAAGTAAGTCAACGTCTCAATAGAGATTGCGTATAGAAATTCAACCAATCTGTTAATACTCCCAACCCATCTTTGCATTATTACCCATTGTGTCAAGTGTTGCACACGGAGCTCAGGGCTCTAGTGATCAAGGCGTCAGTGGTTAATCACTAGCTCCCGATTTCCACTCCCAGCTCTGGTTATCCTTCCCCTGATGAATCCAAATGAGGACGTCGGGTGTCGGTGTTTGCAGGAGACAATACCACGATATATCCAATCGCGGGTCATGTTCTTGGTTCACATTAAGGGTTGCTTTCATCATCCTGTTCGATAATCAGATTTCTACTATATCCCGTATTCTGGTCGTATAACTTTAGGGTCGAAATAATAGTGGCATAAATTTATTTGAGCATAATCTACTTTGTGGACTCTATCGTCACCGTTTTCCCGCTGTGTTTGCAGTTAGGCTTCCGTTGAGACCTTTACTTCTCGTCTTCTCTCAGTTTCAACGCCCTAACGATGTGTGTTTGCTATCCTTCCTTCATCTGTATTATAGCGTGTCGCCAGTGCAAGGTGTGTTGCTGTGATTAGGGTTGCGAATCGTTTCACGTGTTTGCATTAGTGTGTTCACCAACCACCTATTTAATTAACACCAGTCGAACTCATCGTCCCTCATATGAGTTCGTTTCATTCTTTGGCTTCTTACGACCGCCGCTTTTTTGCCTACGCTACTCGATTACACCCTTCGGATTTCCATTGAACTGGTTAATCGGACACATTTTCTTTACTATCACTTATTGTTTTTTCATGGATGCCTATTCATAGTGCCCGTGTTGTCTTGCTGCAATCCTACGGAAATATTCTACCTCCTATCCTCTTTTTTTCAAGTCTCGTCATCCAGTTGACGGGAATGTTCGAGGAGATCGCCTCGGATCTGGCTAAAAGCTGGCCCACTATTCTCTTGTAAGTCCTTCCGTGTTGTTCATCTGCTCTGTCCCCAAGTAGTGTGAGATGGATTACAGACTCCTGTCGCCTGCCAGTCGCATAAGCGGTGGTTTTAGTCGTTTCCTTTGAAACTCTGAATCCACTTTAATTTACTTGTAATGTTTTCATTATTTTTTAATGTTATAAGGTAGATTTTGTTTAGTAATACCCATTAAAGGAGAGAAATTTAATTTTTCTGAATATTTTCATGTTTAATGAATACTGTATAATGGAGCAAATAGAAATGAGTTCTGTACAACTCTTTCGAAATATAGTGAACAACGTTATAAGTGTTCTCAGCCGTGACTATCGTTGTCATTCTCATGTAACATTTAAAAAATCTGACGCGCGGTATTGCAAGACTCACAAATGTGATATGTCATCGTAAGTGTGCAATTGTTCTCTGAGTCGAATAGTGGTAAAATGTAAATCTAACAACGTTTTGAACTGCTGCGCAGATGTTGCCTCCATCACATGTTCAGGTAAACTGTTCCAAATATTTACCACTCGCCGTTCGAAGCACAATGGGTGGGGAACACGTTTCACATCCGGCACGACAAGTTTGTCTCTGTGTCCACTTGTGCTGCATGGCGCTCGTAAGTGCAGCATTGGCCTTAGCATGGGGAAGTCACCGAGATGTAGCATACGGTAGATCATAATGTGGTCGACTCGCACCCGACGATAGGACAAGCTATAGAGTCCTAGTTTCTCGCACCGGTTTTCATACCCCAAGCCAAGTACACTCGGGATGAGCCTGGTAACAATGTGTTGGACCCGTTCGCTCATCTGTGCCTCGCTTTGGGTATTCGGAAAGTCGGCGGGCGAACCGTACTTTAGCATTGGTCTAATGATGGATGAGAAGAGGCGAGTGGCAACCATTTCAGACCATGTGCCGAAGCTACGTTTAAGCACCCAAAACATGCGCAGTCCGTTACGATATAGCCTGTTCGTGTTGTCCATGGACTTCAACTCGTAGCGCGAGAGTACAACTAGGTCCTTCACGGAGGGTGTAGGATATAGCAGTTGGTCGTTAAGGGTGTAGGTTCGGCTGTCAGCACCCTTCACCAGGCTCATAAATACATACTTGGCTGGGTTGATCAGGAGAAGAACTTCTGCAGACCATGTGGATATGCGGTTAAGGTCTTGCTGAAGTACGCCACCGTCCTCGGGAGCGCCAATTTCTCTCCAAATCTTCATATCGTCCGCAAGCAAGGCACACGGCGACCGGAGAAGCTGCGGTAGATCGTTGATGTGAATCAGAAACAGAGTGGGCCCCAGCACAGTGCCTTGAGGCACGCCATTTGTAGAGGGGTACCAGTCAGTTAGATGGTCGTCGACCTGTACCCTCCACTTTCGTCCAACTAGGTGGCATTTGTAAGTATCGACCGGAACATAGGTCCTCGAAATTGTCACCATGGGTGTACATTACTGGAAATGATTTTCTTGAAAGTGGTTCTTTTTGCCGTTGCAGTATAAATCACATCACACAAAAACACTTTGAATGTGGTCTAAATTGGATTTTTTCAACTAAGACACATTTCACATTTTCCGCTTTCTGCAACGAATATAGGCCAGTGAGCGCCAATGTTCTGTGTTCTGACGTATTTAGGCAGGGAATACTTGTTTATTTTTCGTCTTTCTTTAATCCATCTCATGATATCGTAATAAATGAAAGACGGTCACATTTTCACTGGTCTGCTTCCTAATAGCAGCAAGCCCCTTTGACAAGTTTCTTCGAAACTTCAACAATGAGATGCCAGGATGCATCTTCTTATACATTACAAATGCCTTGACATACGCCATTACCATCATTGCGAGAACCAGTCTGTGCGACCATTTTTTCGAGTTTTTCTCATATTCATAGGTTGAGCGTAGCATATCTGCTTTGTCCACTCCGCCCACGGCTGAATTGTTAGCATGTGCCATGCTAGGTGCCACTATGTCGGCCATTGTTTCAATCCGCTCTTTACTCCTCACAGTATTGGATCCACTTCCATGGTAATTGAACAACAGCTAAACACACTTGTTGTCTTTTCACTTGAAGAACACAATTCCTGAATATGCAAAACGATAATCAAAATCACCTCTCTTCATCTCCTTGTCCTCTTAAACTTTAGGCAGATGTTTCCTATTGTGATGGTCAACTGTGCAGGCCAAAATCTTGTTCACATTCAGATGCTCAAATAATTCCACAGATGTGAACTTATTATCCATTAGCACCACATAGCTACTTCGTTTCAGAGTTCGGGTGCCTGTCCACAACTCTTCCCCCGCCAATCCAAATCCGTTTTCAGAATTAAGTGTCCTGTGATTTGCCTTGATACATTTCAATATAACCACTCATATCGGCTAGACACCATTAGTAAAATCAAAATAAAGATTTAAAGAAACATTCATATCGCAATACTAAAAATGAAGATACTAATGAATGTGCAAAAAAAATTAATTTCTGTTGCAGGAGTAAATTGTTCTAATCTCTAAATTTCGCCCGTCACCCCATCGTTATGCCCGGTCAAACTTAGGTTGTTAAGCTTACACTTGAGCACTGACGGTACTTTCTGGTACCAACATATTTGCTGGATAAGTACAATGCGGATTATACTTGCAGTCGTGCAATAACTATACCGAATCATCGTATCTCCACTACAAAAACGAACAAAAATCAATTGGACTATTAAGGCACAACAAAACCAACTAAATTTTAAAAGATAGAGCACCCACTCACAGTTCTCTGAAACCAATTTCAGACCACGCTCGACATAAACCGCACACGTTAACTCCACACAGTGAAGAGCAAAGTATCAGAGTTCTGACTCTTATCTACTTGTTGACAGAAGACTATAGTACATATCCTCGTGAGTAACAGTAGGAATAACGCTTGTATTTAATCAATATTACGATTTAAACAAAGTAGTACTTATAAGTACCGCCTGGACACAAGGCTTTAAAGCTTTCTCCCCTCAATAACCCCTTGACTTGCAGCGACTCCGCTTCACAAAATTTTGCCTAACCGTAACTTGTTCATCGAGCATAATCACATCATTCCAAGAGACTTCGTCGGATGCACACTTTGTTAACAGCACTCTTCGACTGCAATATCCTTTTCCTCAGGCAGTTTTACTACTGATATCATGTCCATGCGCTCCATCATATTATGATGGGACATTATTTTGTCTTTAAAAGGGATTCTGCTTAGTGTAACCTAAATCGTCTAATACTTCTACGCTACGGTTGAGTTTTATCGACTCCCGTCTGAACTAATGTGTTTTCGTTTGTGAAACACCGTCTTCAATCAATCTCGTTACTGACTCTCCTTCTGATGCTATCTGATTGGTTCTGTATACAAACTGTGCGGCATGTTTTCCTGGTCTCTACGTCACGAAGGCGATTTCCAAGTGATTTCAGGACTATCCATAATGCATCCCTAGTCCATGGTAAGCCATCTCTTTTAACTCAATAGTTCACCTCGGATAACTTTGTGCACAAACAAGACAAGTAACCTGATATCTTCAGGGAGCATCACACTTACTCATGGATTGTCGGGATTTGGTGCATCCGCCGTATATCTTGGATTGCGTCACGCCATCTCAATTGTGGCTTCGGTCGAAATGTGCCTCTGCCAACAATGGCACCCTGTTAAAATTTGAGCTGGGGTGGAACTCGAAGGCTAGTGGTTCATCACTGGCACCTTGATCACTGTGCCACTAAGCTCCGTGAGCAACGTTTGGCACAGCGGTAAGGAATCCAAAGCTGGGTTGGATTGTGACACGCGTTCTCTAGTTAGACCTCGGTTCATTTTGAAGGAGAAGAAGAGGAGCAACACCGAACCACCTCCATTTCGGTTACGGTCCTTGTGATCGTAATGACCGAGATTGGAATAGAGATTGCGAATCACACTCCAACCACACAGCGGGTACACCAAATGCCACTTGGAATCCCTTACCGCTGTGCGAAGCGTTGCTCACGGATCTTCGAGCCATAGTGCTCAAGGCGTCAACCTTTGAACACAAGGCATGGGAGTCCACCTCAGCTCAGGCTATCTCCATCTGATGAGCCTAAAGAAGGACGAAACCGGTTATGGGGTGCCAGGGTTGGAAGGAGCAACACCGAACCACCTCCAATTCGGTTGCGGTCCTTGTAATAACTGAGGTCCACTTCAAAGTGAACCGATCTCTGAGTAGAGATTGCATGTCGAAATCCAAACACACGGTGGGTACTAAAAACTCAACTTAAAATTCTTTACCGCTGTGCCAAGCGTTGCTCACGGATCTCAGTAGCATACCAGGTTCTGTGTTCCACCCCAGGTCAGGCTACCTCCCCCTTATGAGTCCAAACCACTACGAAACCGCGGTCATAGTTTGACAGTGTTGTCATGAGCAGCACCGAAATATTTCCATTTCGTCTACGGTCCTTGTGATAGGAATGACCAAGGTCTAAATGGAGATTGCCTGTCGTATTCCAACCCCACGGCGGATACTCCAAATCCAACTTCCAGCCTCTACCACTTATATCACTGGGACTTTATGCGAAGTGGAGAGTTAAAGTGTTGCAAGGATGGGAGAGTTCAACACCAAAGCTCTCGCTCATCGACCACCTCCATTCAAGCATCCCGCAAACCAGTTAGGTGTAGATTCGCCAAACCTAATTTGCGTTTGGTTGTAGTCGCTTGTGGGTGTACTGCCGCACACAATGTGTAGAACTATTCTGCTGATGGTTTGCTTTATCGACGCCAAGCAATCTTTGTTAGGGTTCGCAGTTATGCTCACCTACAGGATCTTCCTCCACCGTGGCGCAGTCGCATAAGCTGCTGACTGGCAGTTCAAGTCGCTGGTGGTCATAGGTTCGAATCCTGATGGATCCGTTGGATGCGCACTACTGACGATGCCCACCTGGCTGAAACTGTAGCGTAGTGCTTTTCTGGGCATGTGGACGACTATCTGATTTGGAAGCTGGCTGCGAAGAACCTCAGTTAATAGTCTGCTGATGGTTTGCTTTATCGATGCTAAGCAATCTTTGTTAGGGTTCGCAGTTACGCTCACCAGCGGGAACTTCCTCCAATTGCATTGTGGTTCGGACGATTGAGTCATGACTTCATCCGGGTGGGTTGGTGAGGTTTTCCACGCATGGCTTCGCTTGACTCATTGTCTTTGCGGTTGAACTATTGAGCCGAGTAGCGGAGGCGGATATCTTCTGACATATTCCACACTGTTAATGCCCTTCCAACGGTGGCTGCATTCCACCTTTCGAAAGTACGCCCAACGAACATACACACGGGGATCTTCCCGAGTTACTGTGTTCGAGTTACCATATGTCTACTGTTCAGACGAGTCGTTAACCTTAACATACAAAGTAGCGCCTGAATGCGACACACTATTTTACTAGCGGCAGCTCAGAGACCGTCAACTAAAGCTTTTATTACCAGCTGTCGTATTTCACTTCAGTAACTAGTGCTAAGGATCTTTGACCCTTTTTGCTCGTCTGTCATAGGCTCAACACGGTGTTGGGGGATCTTCCTGGGTCGTCACATCGAAGTTGGCCATCAGTTTCCCTATGGATGTGCCATTTACAGCTGCGATGGGTGTGTTAGGAAGGAATACACGAGTCGAACAAGCCAGGACCCCATCGCCTCGGCCGGCTATCCAAACTCATCCGCCCTGATTGGGGCGAACAGAGAGCCAACCAGGAGAAGCGGCCAATGAACGCTAGGTTGAAGTTCCTTTATTGGCTGTAAGTTAACCTTGCCAGAGCTTTCCGTCAGCTCTCAAAAGGTAGCCCCTTTTGATTTGATGTCGTCCAAGTAAGCTGCGACTCCTGATAACCCAGGTAACATCGTATCCATAATTTGTTGGAAAATCGCGGGAGCTGATTTGACGGCAAACGGTTGAACGGGTAAAGACCTCGGGGCGTATTGATTGCCAGCAACTCCTTTGAAACATCGTCGACTTCAATATGAAGATGAGCATCTGATAAATCTAGCTCTGCAAAGTAAGCGCCACCACTGAGCTTAGCAAATAAATCTTCTGGGACTGGCAAAGGATACTGGTGCATTTTCAAAGCAGCATTCAATCCCGTAGAGTAGTCAGCACAGCTACGAACGGTTCTCTTGGTCTTCTTGACGACAACAATAGGTGCTGCCCACGCTGAATAGTTCACAGGTTTGATGACGCCTGCCCGCTCCAAACGATCAAGTTCCGCATCAACAATCGGCAACGCAGCGTACGGTACCGGTCTTTTGGATCGGAATACGGGTTTGGCACCGTCTTTGAGAGTAAGGCTTGCTTTGGTCTTTGTGCATCTTCCCAAGTCGTTGCAAAACACAGATGGGAATTTCCTTCGTAGCTGCTCGATCAGGTTGATGTTTGGTTCGTCACCTTCCGAAGAGGGCCTCGTATATCCGAGCCGGAGGGTACTGCAGACTTGACTCAGGGGGATGTTGAACAGGTGGAGCCTCTGGATCCAGTCGAGTCCAAGAAGATTCAAATGTGACAGGCCCGTAATGTACACGACACCGTTTGCCCGAGCAACGCCAAAAGCCATTTCACACTGCAGCTCACCAATGAGATTAAGTTGACCTCTTGAAGCGTTAAGTACAACATGTGTCGTTCGGCTGATTGATGGAGCACCAATATACTGCCAAGTTTTGCTGGAGATAATTGTGATGTCCGAGGCTGTATCTAGCTGAAGACGCACTTGTTGCCCGTTCAGGTGAACTCTGATGTACTTTCTGCGAGCCACATGTTCATCAGAGTAGGCCGCTTGAACCGTACTATAGTTGCTGAATCTTTTGGGAACAATTGAATGCGGTTGCATATGTCTTGCACGCTTGAACTGCGGTCTGCATCGGCAGGGCGTTTCCTTATGGCCCCGTTTATGACACTTGTGGCAAACGTGTTGCAGGAGTGGACACACTCGGACAAAATGCCACTCATCACATATCCAACAGGCAGTCGGCGGCTTGGTATTCTGTCTGGGCTTTTCATGGCCTGTTTCACTTGGAAGCGGTTTCTTTGAGGTTGTTTTTGGAGTTGATTGTTGTTTCTCCAGCATAAGCGTGTCATGCTTGAGGTTCAGCAATCGTTGGCATTCAGTGGTTATGGTCTGTAGAGTCGTTTGCTGGTCTTGTTCAAGTTTACTCAGCAGCCTGGTGCGAATCACTGCATCCCGTGGGGAATGTAGGCCACAGATAAAAATCAGGCATTTGAATTGATCTGCCGTAATGGATTTGATGTCGAATTTTTCGCACTCGCGATTGAAGATGCCAGCGTAAGTAACGTAGTCATCAGCGTCCACCTTGGTGATCTTCAGGCATTGATATCGCGTGTTGAAGATGGATGACTGCTCTCCAAATATTTGGCCCAAGCATTTGGCAGTCTCCTCAAAAGTGCAGTCTCGAGCGTTCTTAGGCAAAACAAAGTTGACATACGTGGAGTGCTCTGCTGTTCCAAGTTTCCTTAACAGCTACCGGACTTTCCAATCGTCATCATGGTCTCCAAGTTCAACGCGGAACACATCTTCATAACGCTTGAACCAAGATTCAAGGTGAGGCCAGCATCAGGGTCGTACGAAAATTCGGTAATGCTGTTAGTGATGGCGTCTACCGATGCGGACGGCTTGACTTGCATGGGTGATACGAATTTGGGTCGCAGCTTCGGCCGCTGTGCTGCTAGGTTTCGGGGCGAATTTTGTGCTTGCAGTGTTGGGGCATGTTGGGGAGTCTTCGCTTCACCGGCGTCGGCCAGGATGTCCAGGGGTAACTGCGTTGCTGGTACTTGTTGTTGCACTTGTTCCCCAGTCCGTGTCTCTAGCAGCTGATTGGCATGTCTTACCCAAACTGCCGTCCCAACCTAGATACCGTAGATCACGTTACCACGTTTGTATAGCACATGGCCCATAGCCCATTTAGGTTAGTGAATGCGATAGTCTTTTGCCATAACTTGTTGACCAACATTAGACCTTCGCTTCCGAGCACCGTGTCGGATGTTGAGTTGTCGCTCCATCTGATAGTTGCGGGACAGCAACTGATCCTTACTGGGCCTGAGGGCATCATGCGGCACACGGATTTTCTTTTGAAACAAAGTTTCAGCCGGAGATAGGGCGTTCGGTGTCTGCGGATTCGGAGTTCTGCGATACGCCAGTAGAAATCTGTCAGGGTGGTTGGTTGTTAATCGACTGATCTGATACCATTTTCCTCATTATGTGCTCCGGCATTGCCTCAACCTCCGAGTATTCCTTGTTTCCGACATGCATGTCTCGTTTCATCCCTCTGCTCTTTGTGTTCATTCGCTCAACCCAGTGTGCTTACTGCCGTGTTCCCTTGTCTCGTACCCATTTCTCCTGCGACAACTGCATGAATTCCTTCATTCTGCTCCCTCTCATCCCCCCACCCCATTCGCTGCAGTTGTCTGGCTCTCACCATCATCCTTTCATTCGTCTGGGTAATCATTTTGCGTTGCTGTGCAACCGTCATGGTCTGGGTTGGACTGGCTCTGTTCTTTGTCCTCTTCACCGCGTGTAAGTCCCTTGCTGCATACTTTCGTTCGTCGCTATTTTTGGTGTACGTGTTGAACTCACTGGTTCGCCATATTCGTGGGCTCCGTCCATGCAATGCATGTTTCACTAACACATCCCACTCCATAAGTGAGAATCAAGGCCATAAACGATTTCAGTTCGGTTCACTCTCGTCAGACCCAGACGTTTGCATCGCACGGATGGTATGTGAATACGTCATAGCGGGTTGGGATTGACTTCTAAGCTATTTGAACGTTTAAGGCAGAACTGTATGTTAACTGGGAAGGTTGGTCCAGATTTATCTTGACTATTTGGTCCCGTTAGGTTGTCTGTCCTACGCGGTCACTCCTTGAACCCGGACAAACCGCCGTCCGATCGGATTAGGGCGGAAATCCGGCTATCACGCAGAGTCATCGACCGTTGGAACGTGCTTCGGGAAAGTGTTATCAGGGAATCTACGCTTAATGGGTTTGAGCGGCAACTTGACGCTCTTGGGTGGCAACATGAAACCTTTCCATTTTCCTGAGTAACTCGCATCTTCGTACTTCGATTTTCTTTTCTCTACTTTTCTTCATGCATTGGTGTTATTTTCTTATTTAAGTGCACTTCCTTATTCTGTACCTTCGACTTCTCTTCGAATCATTTGCTTACTTCACATGGCTGCCACAGCACGGATTGCTAGGGCAGGAAACATGGGCATTAACTGGTTGGCCAGGGTGCGATACGGGCGTTCCGTTTTAGATCCATCGATAACTGTCCACTTCATCAATTCGTGGCTCAACGATCCACTCAAGATGGAACACTTACTGGATTCTCCTATCGTTCCAGTCCCATCTGAACTGAACTGAACTGAGTGAAGTAGATAGCTAGGAAATAACCATATAACTAAGCGATAGAGTCTGTTGGCCACGGTAGTGATGGAATCTGCCGTAGGCATCGTTTTGGTATATAACTTCCATCTTCAGATGTTTTATGTAGATGACGGCAATACATAAGGGTTTCTCGCGGAATTCATGTGAGAAGCGTTCAGGTAGTGAGTAGAAAACTTTCAAGTCATTCCCGGAATCTGTATGGCCACAGGGAAAGAGATGCGCGCTTATAAAACCATGCCGGGATGATTTTAGAAAGGTTTCAAAACATCCGGTTGGTATAGTTTGTGGGCAACGTTCCGCTTTTGACACAAGAGCTTCGTCAGGCCGAGTGAACTAGTCGGGAATGGGTATAGCACTTATAGCGAACTGGGATGAGAATCACGACGAATGGGATGTAGGCAGAAGATCAATCGCGTTACAGGTCAATTCATCGCTCCAAATAGTGCATGGAACGATCATAAGTGGTCCGCGTTACAAGCTCACACACGTAAGCCTTGTTAACGATGGGTGCGGAGATGATGTGGTGTTCATTCTCCGCCCTGGATCCGTCCGCCGGTACTCCTCAGGCTGATCGGGTTAAGACTGCTCGCCACACGCTCGAACTCTCTACGCCGACTGGTTCACTTGGCCTGACGAAGCTTTTGTGTCAAAAGCGAAACGTTGCCCACTAATTATATCAGACATTTGTGAAATCATATCTCGTCCGGTTCCAAGCATTTTTCTATGTTCGTTTCACGTTGGGATGTAGCTTCGCAAATCTGAAATATGCACCACCCGGTGTGACTCCGTGGCGCAATGGTAGCGCGTCTGACTCCAGATCAGAAGGTTGCGTGTTCGAGTCACGTCGGGGTCATGTCGTTTTCCTGTCCGTCGCAGGTTCTAGCCTCGCAGTTTCATCAGCCAAGTGTGACCGGTGCTTGATGCCAGGCTCCGGTCTACTGATGAAGACAACGAGGAAACGAATGGCAGTCTCTACGACCTTCAGATCACAGCGTGAGTTCTCTGCGATTCCTCACGAAAGGTGTGGGTTGCAGTGCCTGTCTGGCCCTTGTCTACTCACGCCCATCAGCACAGTGCCTCAGTCAGATCGACGTTCTGAGCTCTTCCGTAGTGCGACGGCTGGACGTTCGTGCCACGTAGTAAGAGGCTGATGCAACGGAAGCAGCTAAGGAAGCACGGGAGAGAGTGCCGGATAGGAATATGTAAGTAACAGGAAGCAAAACCGATCGGCCTCTTACCTGTTCACGTGTTACTGCGACGCCAGCGGACCGGCTACAATGGCACAAGGTGACCGAAGAAGCTGAGCTGGCTTCGTTGCTATGGAGCAGGAATAAAATAGACCAAATACCTTGGTATACACCATCACTGATGGAGGAATACCAGTCCATTTAGGTGATCATCCACCTGTACCCTTTAGTTCCGTGCAATGAGGAAGTCACTGATCTGCTTGTGCAGTGACCCACCAACAACGCATACCCACAGCTTGGTGATACAAAAGTCGCCCTTCATGAAGCTGTACTATGCGATAATCATGAAGGTTTTCGACTCCAGCAACTGCAGTAGACCTTTTTTCACCATCTTCTGGAGTACTTTGGCTGAAAACCGATGTCAGACTAATCGGACGATAATTGTCCACCTTGATTGGGTCACCGCCCTTCGGAATTGGCTTCACTATCGAGCATTCCCATTCGCTCGGCAATCCACCTTCGGGCTGTGTTGTTTAACAGATCAGCCATGGGGGGCGAGATGATGGCCGACAGTGACTTGAGAATCAGTAGGTGGAACCCGTCTGGACCGCCAGGTTTCCTGCTGTTATGACTGGCAAATAGATGGTGCACATCTTCTCCATCACAATCCAGCCTCCCGACTTCTGTAGGGGCTGCACACGTGGATCCTGGTCTGGACACATTCCCACAAATAAGGAAGCGTAGTAGGTCACCAACGCGGACGCGCGTTCAGCGCTAGAACTCAGAGTATGTCCCTCAGTACCCTCTAACTCGTGTATCACAGCTATGGGTTACATGCTAGTGGGACATCAACAAGTAAGATGTTGTGCCGATCGCAATTGAGGAGTTTCTGTATCAGTAACTGAATTTTTGCATGGGCTACTTCGAATCCAGTTGCAGTTACTAATGAGTAGGAGGATTTTAAATGAAATTTTCTGTTTCATCCTAGCAACACATGCCGGATAGTCTAAGCACCATCCCGAGAAAACGCCAGCCGATCGTTTCGCCCCTTTGGGGCTTGGTAGTGGTGCCCATTTCTTCAATCCCCTTCAGGAAACCTACCTAATGACCGCTGGCAGCTTGCGCCATCTAGCCAACAAATTCTTGAAATTTCCAACCACTGCCTGAAGCATCAGTTGCTAAACCTACTAATCATGAGTTTTGGCCTGGCCGCCTCCACCTGATAAGTCCATGCAGACAAAAATGGCTACGGATTATAGCATTTAGAGCAATCAACACCAATACCGTCCACCTCGGATACGGTCTCACTAGATTTGATGGCCGAAGTGTGCTTCAATGTTGATCGCCGCCTTAGTTAAGATAGAACTGCTCGATCCAATTACATTGCCAGCCGGGTGGAAACGTTGTTGGTTGTTTTGAGTGCTGCTCACAGCCAATATCGCCTTTCACAGCGGTTTTCTTCTCAATGTCGCATATTCACATTGTGATAACCGATTTGGATCTCGAGCTCGAGACGTGTAAAGATTCCTGCCGCTAGACGCCACACCACCGATACCTATGGACAGTTTTTGTGGACCAATTTATTGTTTTATTTGTTCAAGTTCACACGTTATGTGCATAAAGGGATTGGGACATGCAACCTCAATCTGCGTCTCGGTTTGCCTCGGTAGATGAAGAACCCCTACTAGTTTGCCTACTGAGACTATGTCTCCTGGAGACCTATCGCGTCCCTAGTTAGGCTTCTCAAATCGAGATGGCCCAACTTAAACTTAAACTCACAACGTGTGGTTACCTTCGAACTATCAGTGTGCAGCCTAAAATCCTACTATTCCACTTGTAGCTAACTGTGACACGGTGGGTTTGGGTTTTTTCCCTTAATTCTATAGTCCCATGTACAAACGGACTGCACTCATGTTTGGTCCCGTTCATCTTCTCTGTTATCCTTTGTTTAGGGACCGAGTTGCTACTGCGTTATCCAATACAATGTAGCAAGCTTAGTGATCTCTGGCCAATGCCCAGGTTTCACATCCATTAGCAACGCTGCGTCCGTCTTTTGGATGACTTGTCACATTTACCTCAGTGGATTGTTTTCTAATCTCTAACTCCTCGTGTTTAATTCCTCCTCCCCACCGATCTTGCTCTCGTATTCACCCTCTGTTCCAGCCACTGGTTTTTGTTACTACCGATGGCATCGTCTGCGGACCGCAGCGGAGGAAATACCGTACGAACTCACGATCGATTTTTCCATCTACTTTCGGTCGGCCTCTTTGTGGCTTGCTCTCGGTACGTCATACGAGAACGCTGCTCTTCACACCTACTGGGCTCCATTGTTCTCTTCTCATTGGTTGTTGTTGTTGTTGTTATTCTTGGTGTTTTCCGCTGTGCAACCTGCCATTCGCTTCGTCACTTTTGTCCTCCACTTCTGTACCCCTACGCCCCCCCCCATCATTCAGGTATTATCCTGTCTGTCATGCTCGTTGTCCTTCTACTGGTGATCATATGTCTTCAAAGTAGGATCCGGATAGCCATTGCCATGATTGATCAAACGAGCAAGTACGTTTCTCTGTGGGATCCGCTCCTATTTGGTTGCTGTCTCAATGGCTGCAGCACACCTTGTGCTTTTTCAATTTATTTCCCGTTTCAGCGATTCATCATCATGCTAACTACAACACATTTATATAGCCAAGGGCGGATCAAGGAATCGAAGAACAGCCATGCTACAATTACCTTAGGGGCCTGATCTGTACACGTGGAGACCGCATATTTGACAGCTGATCACCGTAGTTCCAAAGCTCAAGACGCTTTTGCCAATCTCCGCCTTCCCCCCACGACGTTGGCGCGACATTACTTTGGCCTTGAAGGGCAGAGTTTACAATGCAGCCGTCCGTTCAACCCTCCTGTATGGTTGTAAAACCTGGCCCATCAAACTGACAGACCTAAAGGGGCTAATTACGTTCGATCACCAGGGCCTTCATCTTAGCTCATGTCTGGTGAAAGTACCGTGTGCGCAATAAGAGTGTTAGGCGTCGTGTATTTGATGCAAGAAGAGCTAGTGAACCGTTCAGCATCATTGCATCACACACCAGTATTCGAATGGCCGGACCACGTGTTGCGCATACCAGCACATCGGCTCCCGCGATGTACGTTGTGTGCTCACCCGGGGTCTGGATGGAAGATGAGGAGGGGAGGCCAAGTGATGGCTTGCTCAAGAGGAATGAAGACCTTCACTTCTAATTAGATGTCATTTGGTGTCTGCCGACTGACAGCCTGGGGTTTAAAAGACGATAAACACGTTGGGTTGGGCGCACTAGTTGACATGGCAAGGAGCCGACTTCATTGGCGTTTGTGTTGTGAGTCTCTCTGTGTCTCCCCATCCCTCTTCTCTTCCCCCCTCGACCACCATTTCTGCATTGAATCATGATGTGTTAGTAAGCATTGTTTTACCCGTTTTTTCTTCTATAATGTTTAGGGACTCACTTTTTCAGGTATCCTATCTGTTTGTATTGCGGCGCAGAAGTTGGAGTGTTTTTCACCATTGGCTAATGTGCAATGAGGGTGTTGAAGGCCGATGAGTGTATTCATTTTGAGTGAAGACGTCCACACGTTGCTAGTACACACACGGTTAGCCACCACGCGATAATAAAATGTATTCCCCTATTCAGCTGTCTTGAGGCTTTAAAACTGTCTCGCGCCTTATTTCGATGCTAACTCGGCCTAATACACATCTTATGCCAGAGGTATGCACACTTTTTGCAAAGAGGTCCACATTGTGTGAGGTAGAGATAAGTCGGGCGATATTTAGTCTAATATTAAGATAATAACGAAAATTACACGTGTACGAAAAAAGTCCAGGCCTAAATTTATTATTTCATGATGAAGCAGTGGGCCGGACTTTGGACATCTTTGTCTTCGGTGGTGAGCTCTGGTGCTGGTTGCGAGCCTTGCCCTGTAATCTCTCGTTTCTTAGTATCGAATGGGCGCCAGCCTAGTAAGTGGGAAAGCCTATTGCCACTTCATTTCTATTTGCGTGACTTTTCTACGTGCCACTCTTTCATCTGTGTATATCTCCACTTACTTACACATTTCTGCTGCGCCAGGGCACTAATCCACATGACGTCGGTGTTTTTCTGGCCTCTTCTGCCTCTCACACTGGAATTGCTCGTGATCGCCCAAGTGGTCTTTGTCGCCATGTCCCTTCGCTCCATTTCTGACCCCATCGGCACAATGGATTCAAATTCCACCACTATGCTCTCCACCTCATCCGAGGATAAAGCTCGACGGGATTTGAGAAACATCTTCCAACTGATTCCATGCAATCCCACAGTAAGTATCGTTAATGTGAGGTGTGAAGCTACATGAGTTTATGTGTGGGATCGTAAGCAGGTCATAACTGACTAATTCCGCATATTACTAGTCGAACCTAAGTTTAATTGGCCTGGAATTGACCATCTCTCCTTGTTCTGCGATTCCCTACTCAAGACATATGAGGCATTTTCTCATCTGCTTTCGTACACACTCTTGTGACTCAGCTCGCTTCAAAAACATTCGAGTAAATTTTATCTAACTTTTATGTACTCCTTTCCTTGACATGATCATTCGGCTATCTGCGTTCAACAACCCATCAGGCATCTAAGTCGCATCTTCATCTCTCAGATCGAGCTTCCGGATGGTGTCGTTCACCTGCATTTTCCGCTCTGCTTTGCTTCATTCTTAGATCTCACCTTTATGACTACTTTGCAGAAGTCCGCCTCTAATTTTCTCTGACGTATACCAAGCAGACTATACTCTTTGTCATCTTAGTTCCTCCGTAATGCAACCAATTTAGCTTGAAACACTTTCAGCAGATACACGTACACGGCTCTTCGAGTAACCATTCCTCATAAACCATCAGTTTGTCAGATGCCTCGCATCGTACTCCATATGCGTGCATTCTGCATGAAGATGATGATAACGTTCCTGGGTGCGAACATGTTTGCCTGCCTCGTAACACGCGGACTAGTTGGACACTGGACGTCCGTCTAGTCCCGTACTGATTCCCCAGCTCATCAACGACGCTGCAAAGCTGAGGGCACGCATGTGATCCACACAATTCCTCCAGCGTGGGGGTTTGGGGACTAAAAGAGTTGCTGTCTCTGTCAAATTGCGGACACTATGGGACAATACGCGACTGGATTGACATCTTCAGGCTACCTTCGGGCTATACCGGCCCCTGCCCGAATGGACATGGTATCATCTGCCTTACAATCTGAAGGTCGCGGGTTCGTGCCTATCTACGGGGCCGGGTGATCCTTAGCCCACCCGCGAGTGGTGGAGGTTGCGTGGCAGCGAAGCGTCGGTGCGGCGTACTACTGATGTCCATTTTGCCATCCGTCTGTGCTCCAAAATCATGGGGGCTCGCGAGTAAATCCGGGCATACAAACCTTGCCGGAACCACCGTTTCGCATGTATATCTTCACGATACGGTTTGTACATTCCATATCCTACTGGCCGATGGTGATTTACTATTCTACTCGCGCGTTTGGTTTGCAACCATAAGGTCACCGGTTCGAATCCGCGTAGGGGTGGGCGTCCTCGCGGTATACTCAACCCACGTGCGACTGGTGGCGGTCGCGCAGCAGCGAAGCGCCGTTACGGCGTACAGCTGATACATTGTTATTATTGTTATTATTATTATTATTATTCTACTCGTGTGCATGCTGTTGGATGCATTTTGAATGCAATACAGATGAACTTGGTTGTTTTTTGTTTTGTCGGCCTGGGTCGTTATTCAAATCTCGGGTACCGTTCCGCATTGTGGCTTTTAGTGTCTTATTTTGCATCACAACACCCAACAGTCAACAATAACTTTTTTACTCCTTTCTTGATGACATATTGCGTCTATACCCCCCCCCCACACACACACACTATTGTTGACTACCCAGCTCAGACTCTAGTAACGGTGGGTATATCCGCGTCCCGCATGCTACTGAGC
Source organism: Dicrocoelium dendriticum (assembly GCA_944474145.2). Lineage (NCBI taxonomy): Eukaryota > Metazoa > Platyhelminthes > Trematoda > Plagiorchiida > Dicrocoeliidae > Dicrocoelium > Dicrocoelium dendriticum. The sequence continues at coordinate 137,753,291 of OX104065.1, read as the reverse complement.
TGGTGACCTGAGACGTTACGCGGCCGGATATGCATTCAGCAAAATTGTTGCCGATCTACTCCTTCATTGAATCCTATTTTACTAGCTGCATGTTTGTTGTTATCGTCGCAAGATCCTGTTCATCCCTGTTATCTCCATGTATACCTCACTGACCGAAGCTGGGAGACCTTCCGAGACGAATTCCGTCGTCCATTCTAGTCATCATTATCAACAGTAGTAGTACATCAGCCGTTTGAGCTGATACTTCACTGCCGCAACGTAGAATAGAGGGAGAGAGAGGGAACATTGCTTAAAACCTAAGTGCCGTAAGCAAACATTCGAGGCCGACACGCCTACACCTTGACAACAGAATACCATCACAAACAGCTGTATATTGTGCAATGATAAGGCGGCATCAGCGAGACAGCTCTCTTGCGGCTTTCTCTGCCCCTTGGTACCTTAACACCAAATACTTCATAGTGGCAATCCAACTAGGAAACGACAGCAAAAGTATTCTTGATACCGACCGTCTCGAGCCAAACACTAGAGGGGTCACGTGGACTCTAACCTGTAAGGTGAGACGGTCCAATGGCGCCCCAGTGCCTTACTCAGTGACATCACTTCCCTATGCCAATTTAACATGTGCCCACTTCGAGTCTAGCGCCACCTTACATTTGGCAACTAAAACAGCTGATCTTGTTCCCTGTCCATGTGACCAGAAGCGCCAATCACAGCCACGTTGCTAGGATCACTAGTGTCAAAGCGACCACGTATCGGCGTCGGAACATCGCTAAGCGTGGGCCGCTACTCATCGTATTGGCAATGGCGATCTCACTTCGCGCCTTTCACTCTCAACAGACTTTCTAACCGTGCTCGGTGCACACAGGTGCCAATTCGATTTACCTTCTCTTGGTGTGAATCCCTTGATTTTTCAGCTGAAGCACTTTTTGGTTACTCTTGCAACAAGCTACCATTTGACCTCATTTTCGTCCATTTATATATCATGAAATGTGTCCCGAAAATGAGACCTATGACCTTTACGAGCACTCGTATATTTTTATCCCCTGTACATATGATGATGCCGACCACATATCGATACTATCACGTCGCTGTGACACTGTTGTATCTGAATCACTAAACGTGTTTTCTTGCGTTCCGTGTTCTCCCAACTTTGGCCATCTCCAATAGGAACAGTAAGGAGGCGATTGTGCATCCCATACGCCACCTCCGTTACTTTCGGGCGGGGTGATGCCAAACGTCACTGTAAAACCAAATGAGCTTATACTGCCTTTGTGTCGGCCTCTGTGAGTTATTCCATCATGAAAGTGGCCACGACTCGGTGATACTGTTCAATGCATGTGTGGCACGCTCTTCCCCAGCTTCTACTTTACTCAGTGACTTGTGTACGCAATGTTATGCCCAGAGTCAGTGATCCAATCAATGCGCACCCAACCTCACGATGAGTCATGACTACAAGCTCTGATTTGCTGCTTTTTCAGATGTACTCACCTATGATTGAACTGTTCCTTGACAGGGATGAGTTGGCCTCAATTCAGCTACCATTCCTTATGCTTCTTAGTCTGAAGTGCCACTCATTGGTTGTCGCTGTGGAGTCGTACTGTGTCTGTTCTCTCTCGCGGTGGTTTGCTATTTTACGAGTTGGGATTGCTTTAGTCACTGTCCGCGATGTCATGAAGTGGCAGGCATCCTATCATTGGTGGTTTGCTACCCCCCAGTTTGTTGTCATTAGACGCAAACGTTGTCCAAACATCTCTAAAAATTCTCCCCAATGGGTGGCCTACCTAATGATGGAATCATGCCGGATGTTCGCTGCTGACCGGGACTTGGTGGGTTTTCACCTCGCAAGCGTTCTCTCTATAAAAGCCACATAGGTCCGTTTAACAACACTGCAACCTGGCGGATGTGACTCACCACTAAATAAAGTCACTGTTCCTTTGCTTCACATCGCTGGAGCATTGTAATCCTTCAGCTTGACACTGAATTACTGGGTTTTGGGCCCCTGTTTGGCAGCCAGCCATACCAAAGGCGTATGAACCGAACAATCGGTCACCGGCTCCCAATGGGCGCGATTCCCTGAATTCGCCCCGCTGCCTTATGGGTCAGGTCCCTATGACCAAAGGCTCCGAGTGGGGCCGCCTAAGTGAACAGCAATCTGGATTTCGTCCGGGTCGCGGTTGTGTCGATCTCATCTTTACGATCCTCCAGATACTTGGACATCACCATACGTTCAGTCAACCAACTATAGTCCTATTCTTGGACATTCCAGCCGCCTTTAACTCTGTTGACAGAGTGGCTCTTTGGGACTGCTTACTGAAGTGGGGAGTATCTGAGAAGTACATCAGCATTGTGTCATTTGCCATCATAATTCATGCCGCATGCGAGCATACGGAGACATTTCGCCCCCTTTCAGTATCACTAGCGGTGTTAGACAGTGTTGCTCAGCCTCTCCATTCTTGTTCAGCTTCGCTATGGACAAGATCCTGGATACTGCCCTGGCTAACTCTGAGTCCTGCAGTATTAAACTGCTCCCTTCGTGAATTAGAGTATGCCGATGACATCGCTGTGATTTGTGAGTCCTTCCAAGCCGCCCCGCGTGTGCTGCTCATACTGGAGATGTCCGTCTGCCAATTTTTGTCGAGCTTTACCCCTTCCAAATGCAAGGTCCTATTACATGACTGACTAAGCGCATTCCTTCTTTCACCCTTTCAGTAAATCGTCGACAAATTCATTTATCTTTGGTGTTGTCTTAGTATCGGCGGTTTGACAGATGTGATCTCCCTGTCTGTCTCCAACGCTAGAGTCGCTTTCGCTAACCTTCATCACCTTTGGCTTGTCGTGACCACAGCTTCGCTCTCAAGGGGCGAGTCTATAATGCTACGGTACGAGCGATCCTGCTGTACCAACGTACACTCAAACTATGTCTTTTTAAGCTGGATAAATTTCATTCCACTTTATTTAGTTTGTTCGGCCTACCTGAATAATCTTCTATTAACTGGCCACGTTGCTTACGCTGACTGCGCTTATCTCCGGTAATTTTGTCGCGTTTGTAACATTTCCATCGCAATGCGGTTGGACCTTACCGTGATGCGATGGATTTTGTGCCTCAGCGATCCATTGAGCTATGCTGGGTGGTGCTTTTGCACCTTCAGAGTCACTCATACCAGATTGGTCAATGGTTAGAGGCCAGACAAACTCAGCCTCCTGGTCCTTCAGGTTGGGGTTGGAATGAGGGTGGCACCTTATTCCTTAAAACGGACTCCTTGTAGCCCAACGCCCAACCCGCTGCCTTGCGGTCAGGTTTTTGAACTAAACACTTTGGTTGAGAACCCTAATCGTTCTCCTGTCTAGGCCTGGACAATCTGACAATATCCTGCCCACGCAATACAATGAATCATTCGTCAAACAATTTCCTGATGCTCTGGCCACCACAGAGGATAATCAACGGTGCCCTATCTGCTGCATCGAGCAGGGTGGATAGAGGTTTGGATGCTACTGCTCAAGCCTTCCCGTCTTCATATTCCCCCTCTTACGCTTTTTCACTCTTATCGTCCCATTCCAACTTCACTTATATCCCCCCAGTTTTCAACCCCCCGATTCTTGGCCCTCCCCCAACATGTTTTGGTAAGCATTTATCTTCTAATTTCAACTCACATGTGAACGCGGAACATCACTCCTCTCCTGTCAACAAACCCATGTCCAACCAAGCGGTCCATTCCAGTTCATCGGCTTCCATTTGGAGCCCTCGGTCCTCCTTCAGATTGGCATGTCTCAATTTACGCACACTGCTACACATCGGACAACATTGGAGACCTCGATCGATATCTGCTGCTTATCAGAGACCCGCCTGCAAGACTCGAGCTCTGTGCTCACTCTGCGATCCCCTTCAGGTGACGCAAGCAGTATTTTCTCATTGCACCTATCCGGTGACGATGCAGCTTCGAGCACCGGCCAAGCTGCTGTTGGCATTGCCCTGAGTCCGCGGGCTGAAGCTGCTCTGGTGGATTGGATTCCAATCAGTAGCCGGATGTGTGTGGTCCGATTGGCTGGCTCGTTTAAAGCTTCAAAGTCGCGCGGAACTAATATGTGTCTATTCATCATCGCTGCATACGCGCCCACAAATTGTAACGATGATTCGGTAAAGAACGACTTCTACCGCCAACTGACCCAGCTCCGCCACAGAAGAAGCACGGGCACTGTTGTGCTGGCTAGGGATCTGAACGCACAGGTTGGAAAGTTGTCCACCGATGAAAGGCATCTGGGCGGTCAGCACGGTGTAGGCTCCCGTAATGATAACGGTGAGCGGTTACTTCATTTGTGTGAAGATGCTCGCTTATTTCTTGCGAGCACTAATTTCCGACACAGCACCCGCCGAAGGGTGACTTGGCGCCCACCAACCTCGAACCAGCTTTGCACGCAGATCGATCACATTGCGATAAGTTACCGCTGGAGAGGCTGCATCCAGAATTGTCGCTCGATTTGGAGCACATGTGTGGACATCGATCTTGCACTTGTATGTGCTGACATGCGGATGCGCTTTGGCGGACGCCCACGACGACGCTGTGAGCCCATTGACACCAGTAAATTGACAAAGTCAGCTGTTCTGAATGTGTATCGAAGTACGCTGACATGCGAATTGAGTAAGCGCTCACTGGAGACAATTGATGGTCACTGGTCACATGTTCGCCATTCTTCACTAGAAGCAGGCAAATCCTCATGTGGTATGTCTAATAGCCAACATGGTTATTGGGTCTCTTCGCAGTCTCTGGAACTTATCGATGATCGCCGGCATATCCCGGCTGGAGGCGAACACAATGAAACTCGCAAGAGCTCCGAGCAAAACTCCGTGCTAGTCTGAAGAGAGACCGCGAATCTTGGTGGTCTCATCGTGCGTCAGAGATGGAATTGGCCACTGCCCTTGGCAGATATCGCAACTTATTCCGTCTGATACGGGAAACGGGCAGCAGGATACCTGGTGTTAGTGAAACAATTTGTGATGAGAGTGGACAGCCTATCCACAATTTGTCAAAACTTTTGGAACGTTGGGCTGATCATTTTGAAAAGCAATTTACTCGGCTAGAATTGTTTGATTCGCCGGTCACTGATCGCCCTGCTCCGTGGGCTGTCCCTTCGGATCCACCCTCTCGTTCAGAAGTCGAACGTGAGATCGGACTGTTGTAGTTGAAAAAAGCCGCGGGACCAGATGATCTTCCTCCAGACCTCTTCAAATTCGGAGACTGCTCTTGTTGATGCTTTACATGAATTGCTAGTGAAACTGAGGGAGCAGGAGACTGTCCCAACCGACTGGAGCCGCTCCGTTATTGTTCCCATCTTCAAAGGAGGCTCACGCTCGGAATGCGGCAACTATAAAGGAATCAATCTGATCTTCATCGCTTCCAAATTACTCTCCTCCATAATCCTTCACAGACTGACTGGCGCTTGTGAAAGCCAGATTCGTGAAGAGCAAGCCGGGTTTCGTCGGGGTCGTGGCTGCATCGACCACATCTTCACCTTGCGTCAGTTGTTGGAGCACCGTCACATATATTGGCGGCCCACCATAGTGGTGTTCCTCGACATCAAAGGTGCCTTCGATTCGGTTGATCGATGTGCTCTTTTTTGTTGTCTACTCAGGAAAGGTGTGGCCGAGAAATATGCAAATATTATCCAAGCATTATCCGCGCTTTGCTTAGGCAGATTGAGGGCTTACGGCAAGCTGTCGCCACCCTTCAATATCTCCAGCGGTGTAAGACAAGGATGCCCGCTGTCACCTTTCCTATTCAACTTCGCTATTGACGAAGTCATGGAGATTGCATTTACAAAACATGACTTGGAAGTTGTGGAGCTACTCCCAGGAGAACGACTTCTCGACTTGGAGTATGCAGACGAAATCGCCCTCAACTGTGACAGCTCCCAGACGTGCCAAGCCGCGCTGGAGAGATTAGCACTGGCTGTCAGTCGCTTCGGGCTTTGCTTTGCACCACCGAAGTGCAAAGCGTTCCTTCAAGATTGGCAGGGATCATCCCCTGTGCTGACACTTGGTGGGGATCAGCTAGAAGTCGTTCGGAAATTCATTTACCTGGGAAGTTGTATCAGCGCCGTCTGGGATCGAAGATGAGATCACAAACCGTATAGCAAAAGCTCGAAGTGCTTTTGCTAACCTTCGCCACCTATGGCGACGGCGCGACATTAATCTCGCCCTGAAGGGTAGAGTGTACAATGCAGCGGTACGTTCGACCTTACTGTACGGTTGCGAAACCTGGCCCCTAAGATCGGCGGACATAAAGAGGCTAGTTACGTTCGACCCTCGGGGTCTTTGCAGTTTGGCTGAGATCTGGTGGAAACACCGCGTGAGTAACGAGCGTGTTCAACGCCTTGTTTACGACACAGGAAAAGGAACGGAACCGTTCAGCACCGTTGTTTCACGCATGTCAGCCCACCGACTCCCTCGACGTGCGTTGTTTGCTCACCGGGGACGTGGATGGAAGAAGAGGAGAGGTGGCCAAACGATGACTTGGTCTAGAGGAATGAAGTTCTTCACTTCTGTTCTGGCCTCAGTTGGAGCGTCACGGCTCCCTGGTTGGGGTCCAAAAGACGGTGGACACGTTTGTCTGGATGCACTTGCTGACATGGCAAGCAGCCGACCTCAGTGGCGTTTGTGCTGTGAGTTTCTTTGTCCCACCTCATCCTTCTTAGCCTCCCCTCCATCTACGATCTCATTTCTTAGCGTAAAACATAATACTTTTTTCTTTTTCCTAGTAGCCGGCTGTTAGCTTACCGGAACTATGCCTATCCGTTACTGGTAGCTCAGCTGGCATGCAACTTTTGTATTTATTTTCCTTTTTCATTTATGTATTGCGGCACAGTAGCTGAGGTGTTTCCCACCTCTAGCTGATGTGTTTCATAATGATGATGATGATGTTTGTAGAATTTTATGTAACTTGTGGACATTTCCTACTTATCGCGGATTCGTTACTAACCAACTTACTTCCTATGGTAATTTCTCGAAGAGTTGTGCCACCGTATCTGTATGCATTATTCGATTTATTTTGTTTCATTCTGTCGTTTCAAGTGATTGACTGTTGCTTGATATCCCCGGTGTGGCTGCGCTTGATGTGCATGTTGACAAGGTGCCTACCTGTCTATTACCCACTACCTCGTCCATACTGGCTCCAAGAGACAGTTGGTGGTTGGTAGAGGGGACGGGGTGCACGGTCTTTGTGGTCGTGCTAGGCTCGATGAGTGGTTCCATGCTGTCAGTGTGGAGCGGACTACGGTCCAGCCACCGCCTTGTGTGCGCTTGATTCCAAAATACAGTGTGCTTGTGTTTGCCTGTGAAGGAGTGTGGGCCGGCTCTGTTGATGAAACGTGGTTCCCATCCGCATGCCTCCCGGTCTTATTCCTTCAGGTTTACACTGGATATGGGGTGTGTGGGTGGTGCAGCGCAAGCCACCCATGGTTCCTCTGTAGGCGCAGGCGTCCTATGGCTTGCCACAGTGACAGGCAAATCCGAAACCGGATGCCACTAACCATACTAACCGGGAAGATTTCACAAGGAAACCGGACACTTGGCCATGGTAAACTCCACACATGCTGCCCCTGAAAAGACTTCCTACTGGTTTACCCTCCTGCTTGCGTTATCCGTCAGCTCAGGTGGTACCGGTGTTTTCTTCTACTCTAGGACAACATTTAGATTTGTACGAATGAGAATGCAAGTTGTCACAGAACGATCGGGTCGTAAATATTCACCATATCACACTGGTTTGCACTTTTCCGTAAGCTATGACCGCACCTAAGCCAACATGCTTTGGTTGGGGTCTTATGTGTACGCAAAACAAACATCAGCTCGGACTGTGAACTCTGGGACGACTTTTGACGCAATCTTGCGGAAACGGTGTTGACACACCTTTGTTGTCTCAAGCACGAACGGCATTAGTTTGAAGGTGCTACAGTTCTATCATGGAATAGCGTGTTGTTTTCCGAGTGCATCCCGACGTTTCCATGCGAACGAAACAAGTGCTGTTTGTTCCTCTGTTTGTGGGGGTAGGGGGGCGCTTGCTAGCTTTCATAAACACAAGTGCTACGGTGTTTCCACTGCTGATTGAATGGCTGCACCAACCATTGTCTTTTTCGACTTTAGTGCTTTCCATAGTGATTTTGTACCATTCGGCAATTTACTTGGAAATGCTTAATGAACAACTGGAGAACAGAACCCTACGCGTCCACCGGCTCCATTCTCTCTGATGGCAGAGCCATTTCTGACTAAGCAGGCCGTGGCGTTGCCACGCCTTAGGGACACTGTTGGCTAATGTGTACATTGGAATGCTAAAAGATAGACCACTAACACATATTTGATATATATATATATATATATATATATATATATATATATATATATGATACATGTTCTCCAAATTGGCCGACAGTCTTGGACTGATGCGCGCCATTTGTGGCTGATGGCAATATGGTCAATTTGTGTCCAGGTCATTGAGGAATTCGGTGCGTGCCAGGTGACGCGGTGTGAGCGTTTGTACTGGAACCTAGCGCTGCTAAGGTAAAGGGTGTGCTCAGCACACAGTTGCAGGAATCTATCTCTTTTGTCTGTTCGTCTTGCATCTACTCCGGAGCGGTCGCCCAGGTGCTGTTCATAGTCTGAAACACGACCCACTTTGACAAATCTGTCCAGATAGGACTATGCATAAAACCATACCGGCCAGGTCAGTACATACATTTCTAATGTTTTACACCACTCAAACGTAAAAGGTCGCTGCTTTACTCCTCAACAAACCGTGTATACCGAATCTTGAGCGAGGACGTCATCGCGGACGAATTGAAGCGAATCACGGCAGTGCCTCTGTTAAACAGTTACCCAGAACGCTTCGTTGACATTCGCATGAAGCGAAGCAGTTCGAAAGTAGCAAGGCATAATGTCGAAAAGTAACACCTGTTCCTCACTCTTCCATTCAGAGCCATAACACAACAGAAGTAGGTGCCCTACGACTGGTGCAAATCTGCGAAACCTCGACCCAATTTGCCATTGTCTTCATGTACAGGTCACTATGGGTTCTTAGATTCAGTGACGAAGTGCCCAACCATCTCCAGTATATAGTACTCTATCAATTTACCTGTCCACAAGGGTCTATGTACGTTGGACGTGCGTCCAGGAATTTGTGCAAAACGTTCAAGGAAAAGTTACCAAATGGGCTCTTGAATCAATAGTCTTAATGCGATCACAAACCACTTGGTTAGCATTGGTGACCAAATCGACAAAATGGCTGCTTTTGCGATCATGTACAACCCACCATACCAACCGAACCATCGGACGGCGAGCCCGGCTACTTGCTCCCGCGGAAGCGACATGCATTAGATCAACAAATCCGAACCTATTCATCCAAAGTGTCGCATTCATGTGCTGCAGCTCCCATGGATATCATCCGAACGCAAGGAGTCGGCTTGCTTAACCCAGAAATTCCACGTGCCTTCCACCACACGATATCCGAACGCACATCGATATCAGCTTTTTACCGTTTATTTATGTGCTGAGCCTGATGACGTGCAAATGTAAACAATTGTTTGTCTTGAAATCACTACTTGCGTTTCTCTTCGACACTACCCCAACCTTCCCACTGTTAAACTTGGTTCCCGATGACCATTTTTGTTCCTAAGTTTAAGTTCGGGTTCGAAGGATATCATCTTTAGTCTTTGGAACATGCACAAGCTGTCATCAGGTGTACTTCCTTCGTCTCTTTCAGACGGGCTGGAACCCATGGTAGCAAAACTGTTTTCAAGAATGCATTGTTATCCGCTATTGTTACTACTACCAACTACTTGATTTTTCTATACCTGGCTTACCGAACAACCTCCTCGTGGTGCCAGCTGGGTGGTTCGGGATTTTCCCGTTCCAGCAAATGATTCGGCGGCAGTGTTCCAGGACGTGATGGGTTTTCGCTTGGCAAGCGTTCTCCCTATAAAAAGTCACATATGTCCGTTTAACAACACTGCGACGTGGCGGATGTGACTCGCCACTAAATAAAGTCATTGCTCCTTGCTTCATCCTGGAGAGGCATTGTATTCCAGCAAAGTTATGCTGTACTTATGGGGAGCATTGGGCCCCTTTTCGACAAACGAGCAAACGAAATGCGTATGAACTGAGCAATCAGCCACCGGCTCCCAATGGGCACGATTCCCTGAATTTACTCCGCTGCCTTGCGGGTAGGCCATTCGGTTAAAGGCTCGGGGGGGGGGGTCCTCTAAGTCAACACCCTACTTCGGCTTGGGCAACGGTGTAGTATCTCACCCTCTGACGAAACCATGGACTTTGCTGGGTTGTGTTTTCTTTTACTGTTTCTCTACCCTATGGTTTCTGATGACTTTATGTCTATTCGTAGACTGTTAGGAGTATATATATATATATATATATATATATATATATATATATATATATATATATATATATATATATATAACCGATCAAGTATTCCTATACGTCATTCGTACTGTGTCTGCTGATTCCCTTCGGTACCCGTTCATCCGTCTTAATATTCTTCGTCCCGTAGGTCGTTACAGTTTTATGGCAGCGAAGCATCAATTCAAATGGCTGATGTACTGTTGTTGCTGTTGCCGCTGCTGCTGATGATGAATAACCTCGGGTTAACTACACCACCATTTTACACTCTGCACTTTTATTTGCACTCATTTTCACTGTGTCGCTGCAGCAGCAGCAGCCACAGTGTTACCAATTGAACTCACTTTCGACCGATTCCATGTGGTAACCACCTGCCCCCAGATGTGACGGTGCTTTCTGCTTACGATGCGGGCGGGCTACAGCGCATTTCCCCCGGTTTGGTTTGCGATTCACTGTGGCTGTTCACTAGTCGCTTATGCGGGTCGGATATGTCGATTCACCAACGGATCGATCGTTTTGGTTGCCATCGACCATTTACATTTACTCGTGGTACTCTATCTAATAACCGTCGGTCTTCTACTGTGAATTCCCCAGAACGGTCGAGTCGATAGCCACTCATCAAACTCTCGTCTGAGGGAGAATGGCGTGTGTTTTCGACAGCATCAATGACTCTGATAATGACGGCTCTATCTTTCGTTACTTCTTCGCATTTACCGTGGCAGAGAATCCGCTCGTGTTCCTCAACACCGTTTGCATCAGACTAAAAAACTAGGTAGCGACCATATCAGAGATATGCTTCATATATCCGGATAGTTGCGTTTTCAACAGTTTACCTTATCAACTACACATGAATTAAAGAGACATCAAAAGCAAACTTTTAAAAATGGATGGACAAAAAGGAAGAATGTGCATTGTTGTCACTCGAGTAAACGGCCCCGCATTCCCTTCCTAAGATCGCACTTTGCGCGAACATACTCTTCAGGATTTGTATTCAACCGGCATGATAGTTTTAATTGTGTGCCTAAAAGGGACAGCTTGCGGATGGTGCACAGTATCTCAGCCTTTATGTTCGAAATATGGATAGAGTACGACGTTCTCAGTGCCTTTGGAAATGATTTGCCCAAAGAATTTGTCAAAATATTCTTTCATAACTGATATATTCGCAGTAGATAGATAATATACCAATGACGTTTAATGAGGAGGCAGTGGCGCAGTCACGAACTCAATGATACTTTTGCGTCTATTAATTCTTCTGATTCTGCTTTTCTTTCTTTGATCTTGAATTCTGAACGCCTTTTTTCCTCTTCAATATTTGTGATCGATATTTTAATACAACCGCATCAAACTGCCAAATGTCCAATTCATGTCTAATTTTTGTTGTTTTCAACAACTCATTCGTGACCCTCTTATCTGTGATTAGCGCACCAGCTTTCCTCTTCTGGTGTTTAAATGTTTGGATTTCGCGCACCCGTTTTCTTTCATTGGCAGACTGCTATCGTTTCTTCGCTCCCCGCACCCCCTTCACCAATCGTGCATTGCAGTTTGGATACTTGCACATCTGTTCACTAACGATGTTTTTTCAACCCCACTACTCTTTTGTTCATTCATTCTGTAGTCTTACCGTAGTTCTTCCTCTTTACCACTTGCCTTCTTTTGTTTACGAATTTTTATCATGCTGGCTTCGAGCTCTTCGAAGCTATTTGGAACCGATCCAAAGTGATTTGAGAACAATCTGCTTGTGTATTTCTTATGCAACGTTTCGCTTTTGCCACAAAAGCATCGTCAGGTCAGGGGAATCAGTATACATTTGGAGTGGTACTGTATAGCGTACACGGACGATAACCGCGATAGCCGAGACATGAGCCAAGGTGTTATCACAGTCACAGGTCAGGATGTCGCGTCAAGTGGTTTAGGCACAGTGGGAACAATCCGGGTGTTCCTTGGTGCCCCATGGCATTGACAGATAGGCTCGGTGGGGAGTCAAGTTACACTTTAAAATCTGATCAGCACACCGACGCTCGACAGACCGGCCGGATTAAGATCGCTCGTCAGGCATTTGAAAGTTCTATTCACGCAGCTGTTGGGTTTGATGAGCTTCACCGTCTCAGCAATCAACCACCGGGACGTTACTTGCCTACTCCTGTAATGATCTCCACGTTAGCTAAATTGACCTGATGATCCGGGTGTTATGCATACACAACTACGGCTGACTGTCTTATTAGTGCCAGGTATTCAAAGTCGTTTTTCGGTGATCGTTAAATCGCCTTTCGTGCTCTGAAATTCGTATACGTAGCTCCCTTGCTGTTTGGCCTTTGTACGCATGTGCACTATCTTTACATTTTTTTATCGACGCAGTTGCAAGTTGTGTCCTTTGTAGAAGCGTCGTTCATGTGCACCAGCGTTGAACTTAGTACTTGGCCCCTCTGGCAAATCACCATTATATTCTCTCTCTCTCTCTCTCTCTCTCTCTCTCTCTCTCTCTCTGTCTCTCTCTGTCTCCGAATTGCCTCCGAGGTTCCTTCCTTGTACGAAATTCATAACGTCCCTAGTAACCACTATCTAATTACTTGCCCATTGCCTCTTTCCGCGCGGCCTTTTTCTCCTCCTCGGGGTTTGTGTCCTGCAGCAGAGCGCTGAGGCTATCCCAGCACAAATGTGTTTCGGCTGCACCGAAGTGTGGTGGAGCACACAACCAGTATCTGGCTATTTCAATCCGAACCACTAGCTCCAACCACCTTCGATGCGGAAATTATAATTTTACTCAGCGCAACCCCACTGATTCAGTCCTTATGCGGGATAGTGCCGAACGGCCACCATTAAATGGCGAGCTTTTCCACGGAATCTTTCCGAGCTTGAGGCTGCAACCTGTCGCTGACGACATTGGCAGTTGGCACGTGAGTCACATGACCACCCTACCGATTCTGATTCAACACAACTCTCATCGTTATGCAGCACATTGTGGCTAGGGTTGGTCCCTACCAACCCACAGTACCGTTTTATGGCATTGCAAGGTGCTCGGATAATGAAGATGCACAGTGCAGCCGTTCCCGAACAGAATCAAACGGCTGCCCGGCGCTTCTTCGCTTGTATTGTACTGATTGTATACCAGCACTAAACTGTGTTTTGACCACTTGACACAATTCAAAGGCCCCTGCTCCTCAGTACACGGAACTACCTTGACACATGGTATCTTCTGTTATATAGTAGATGGTGTTTCCTGTTGTTCCATTCAGGTTGGTTTGCCTGATGAAATCATCCGGTTCCTCCGTTCTTTGCTTTCTCCACAGTCAGATTCGTCCGCTGGCAAGGCATGTCGGTTTCTGTATTACGGTGATCGAAGGTAAGTTTCACTTAGCCAGCTGCATTCCATTTCCATTGTGTATTTCAGCCCTTCTTCCGTTCTGGCTAGTCCACGTATCTGGCTATCTTTTGTCTTTTTTGTGTTAGTCTCTAGTGCAGTCTCTCGTTGACCGCTCACTTATCACTTCCCTTCCTCGCTATCGTCCATCGGCCCTTTAGATTGTTTTGTTTTGTCTAGATCTCAGCTGCTTCTGCAGTTTAACCAGTCGGATTTTATTTTTCTAACGAAACTGTACGGAAACCTAACTTAGTTTGCCCTTCCCATGCGCACTGATTCAAAAGAGTAGTGTTGCTGTACATTCAGAATCCGTTCGCTGCACGGATCCTGAATGCTTCATCTGAACCATACCTTTTCTCAACCTACTCTACATCCATAACGCTTTCAACTTCCTCCTTAAGGAACACATGTTTCTCCATTGATCTCTCATGGATATCCGTGCAGCCTTCGATTCTGTCGATCGTACAGTACTGTGGCATTGCCTACTGAGGAATGGTGTCCCCGAGAAGTTCGTCTCCATACTGCGCGCTCTCTATAGTCTGACCTCGGGCAGGGTTAGGGCTTATGTCATGCTTTCGCCTACCTTTGTGGTCTCCAGTGGAGTTCGACAAGGATGCCCTATCTCTCCGTTCCTATTCAACTTTGCCATTGAGGATGTCCTGAAGAACGCTCTGAACGATTCGTTGAACGCTGGCGTTGAGCTCCTCCCAGGTAGTCGAGTTGTTGATTTGGATTATGCTGATGATATCGCCTTGCTGGGTGACGATCCACACGTCGTCCAAATTTCATTAAACCGCTTGGCGATTGAAGCATCAAAGTACGGTATGTACTTTTCGCCATCCAAATGCAAGGCTCTCTTTCAAGACTGGCAGGTGCCTCTGCCTGCACTCACGCTTGCTTGTGAGACACTGGAGGTTGTGGAGAGCTTTGTCTACTTGGGAATTTGCATCACTGCTGGCGCTGCTGTTGGAGACGAGATTTCGATGCGCATTTTGAGAGCAGGCCTCGCTTTTTCTAGGCTGAGGCATTTGTGGCGCCGCCACGACATTCGTCTCTCCATCAAAGGGCGGGTCTATTGTGCAGCTGTTCGTACTGTACTGTCGTACGGATGCGAGACCTGGTCCATTCGTAAAGATGACTTGCGCAGGCTATCCGTCTTCGAGCACCGCTGTCTGTGGTCCATTGCCCGTGTGTGGTGGCAGCACCACGTAAGCAATGTGGAAGTTAGGCAGCGTGTCTTTGGACGAGGAAGCCACTCGCTCGAGGATCTCGTCTCACTGCATCAACTGCGGTGGCTGGGACACGTATTGCGCATGCCTGTCCAGTGTTACCCGCGTCGTGCGTTGTTTGCGGTTGCTGGACAGGGCTGGAAGAGACGGTCTGGTGGACAGCCTACAACATAGAGAAACCGCATGAAAAAGCTGAGGAAACAGATGGCCTCGGCCGGTTGTTGTCGACTACCTGCTTGGGGTCCGAGAGTTGCGGATACTTGCTGGTTGAAGACCTTGGAAGCTATGGCTCAAGATCGATGTCAATGGCGGACGTGTGCATCGGTTTGTTGCGGTGTCCCTTCTTCCTCTCCCTAAAAAAGAACAAACTGAAAAAATTTCGAAAACTAAAATGAACAAAAAATCTCTTGTTGTTGCGCTTTTCTTATTATTATTTATGCTTTCCTATTCAGCCATGATTCCGATGGCACAATATCTGTACCACAGATTGTGTATTATATATATATATATATATATATATATATATATATGTGCCCCATGCTGAGGCTGATGTTGCATTCTTGATGCTTCTTCACCGCAGTTGGGCTAAACCAACTTAAACTAGGTCTTTTTAAGCTGGATAAATTTCATTCCGCTTTATTTGGTTTGTTCTGCCTCCCTGAATAATGTTCTATTAACTGGCCACGTTGCTTACATTAATTGGGCTTATCTTCGGTAATTTTTTTGCGTTTGTAGCATTTTAAGTAACTTGTGGACATTTCTTACTTATCACGGATTTGTTGCTGACCAACTTACTTTATATGGTAATTTAGCAAAGAGTTATGCCACCGTATCTGTATGCATTATTGGATTTATTTTATTTCAGCTTGTCGTTTAAATTGAATGGCTGTTGTTTGATATCCCTGATATGGTTGCGCTTGATGTGTATGTTGACAAGGTGCCTACCTGTCTATTACCCACTACATCGTTCATACTGGCTCCAGGAGACAGTTGGTCGTTGCTGGAGGGGACGGGGTGCACGGTTCTTGTGGCCGTGCTAGGCTCAAAGAGCGGTTCCATGCACTCAGTGTGGAGCGGACTACGGTCCAGCCACCGCCTTGTGTGCGGTTGATTCCCCAAATACAGCGTGCTTGTGTTTGCCTGTGAAGGAGTGTGGGCCGGCTCCGTTGATGAAACGTGGTTCCCATCCGCATGCCTCCCGGTCTTATTCCTTCGGGTTTACACTGGATATGGGGTGTGTGGTTGGAGCTGTGGGTGGTGCAGCGCAAGCCACCCATGGTCCCTCTGTAGACGCAGGCGTCCTGTGGCTTGCCACAGTGACAGGCAAATCCGAAACCGGATGCCGCCAACCATATATATATATATATCCAATACACAATCTGTGGTACAGATATTGTGCCATCGGAATCATGGCTGAATAGGAAAGCATAAATAATAATAAGAAAAGCGCAACAACAAGAGATTTTTTGTTCATTTTAGTTTTCGAAATTTTTTCAGTTTGTTCTTTTTTAGGGAGAGGAAGAAGGGACACCGCAACAAACCGATGCACACGTCCGCCATTGACATCCGGTTTCGGATTTGCCTGTCACCGTGGCCAGCCACAGGACGCCTGCGCCTACAGAGGAACCATGGGTGGCTTGCGCTGCACCACCCACAGCTCCAACCACACACCCCATATCCAGTGTAAACCTGAAGGAATACGACCGGGAAGCATGTGGATGGGAGCCACGTTTCATCAACGGAACCGGCCCACACTCCTTCACAGGCAAACACAAGCACGCTGTATTTGGGAAATCAAGCACACACAAGGCGGTGGCTGGACCGTAGTCCGCTCCACACCGAGTGCACGGAACCACTCTTTGAGCCTAGCACGGCCACAAGGACCGTGCACCCCGTCCCCTCCAGCAACGACCAACTGTCTCCTGTAGCGAGTATGAACGATGTAGTGGGTAATAGACAGGTAGGCACCTTGTCAACATGCACATCAAGCGCAGCCACACCGGGGTATCAAGCAACAGCCATTCACTTTAAACGACAAGCTGAAATAAAATAAATCCAATAATGCATACAGGTACGGTGGCATAACTCTTCGCTAAATTACCATATGAAGTAAGTTGGTTAACAATAAATCCCTGATAAGTAAGAAATGTCCACAAGTTATTTAAAAATGCTACAAACGCAACAAGCTTACCGAGGATAAGCGGATTTAGTGTAAGCAACGTGGCCAGTTAATAGAACATTATTCAGGGAGGCAGAACAAACCAAATAAACTGGAATGAAATTTATGCAGCTTAAAAAGACCTAGTTTAAGTGTAAGTTGGTTTAGCCCAACTGCGGTGAAGAAGCATCAATAATGCAACATCAGCCTCAGCATGGGGCATATATATATATATATATATATATATATATATATATATATATATATATATATATATTGATCTCTTATGGTCATTCTTAACGCTATCAACTTGTATCCACCAGACGCAAGCAACCCTACATTCTACTGTTCACTGAGTGATCAATCCCAAATCAGCCAATGGCGTCCCACTCTGTGTACTCATCACTTACAGTATCAGCTGCTTTGGACTAGGTCACTCAACGTACAATACACCTTTTAAAGTGTTTGTGCCCATTTGATACATTTTGCTAGCGTTTAGGACCATCTTGGATGATTTAAGGAGGAAAATGATATCAGTAACTGAAAAATTCCCACTTAATCATCATGAAAAAGGGATCGGTAAACAATTGTTTTCGATAAATTCATCGTCAGTCCTTTACAATCATATGGGTACAAGAGCAATGGAAGTAACAGTGGTTTCCATCAATTCAAATGAAATTAGATTACCTGCCAACTGGGGCATAAACCAGCAATAAACGTAAACGATAAACACAAACTAGGGCAATGGTGTAGTCAAATGATTGCTCCTGGCCTCCGAATCGTCCATTTTATCTGGCTAGGGTAACTTAAGAACTTCGATCAGTTTCTTTTGTGAACACAAAAACAGTTGATACAACCGAATACTGATCGCCTCAACTGTTTCGAGGGTGCGGAGGCGCAGGCCTTTCGATTGGAGTGGCGGAACCTTGCATAGTATTCGAGAGGCCCGGATTGCATCGACTTCATGCCCACTAACAACCAGGTGAGCTATAACGGAGCTAGTTATAGCCCTGGTACCGGCTCGACGCAACCAGCGTGGAAGGTGCTGCACCGGGTCGGGTTTGTCTTGCATGTTCTTAAGAATGATTAAATCAGGAGACCCGTTTTTGCGCAACACATTTTAAATATACCCCAACTCAGTATCCATCGTGTCTTCAGAACGAATCCTGCCGGCCCTTGTGGTTAGACAACGAATTAGGTTTCGCTTGTATCTCAAAGGAACGAAACTACAGTAGTTCGTATACTGGCCACTTCAGGTTTTCTTCCTGTAGACTTGCCGTTGGATCGAGCCATCTACCCTACGAGTTAACAACACATCAATACATACAATACATCAAGGAACGGCAACCGGTTGTTCGCTTCCTTCTCGCAGGTAAACTGCAATGCTGCGTGGACCTGATATCCTTTAAAAGCAATTTAACAGCTTATGGTTGCACTTGGCTGCGAAAAAGTATTGCTTTCGTTGTTTCTTTTGAATTTGTACCCAAATCCTTTTTCCATGCATACTTTACCGTAATTTTGTATCTCGGTCTGCCGTCCCCATTGGGACGCCGTGTTTTGACTAAGTTTTTCCTCTTTCACCTAGGAGGGTGGAATTGTGACCCAGTCAATCCCACGTTCTGACGCACACCGTAGCATGCATATTCATCCTTTGTGGCTCACTGTCAACGTTCCTTCCTGACGCTATTTCACATGCTGTTGTGGGATGTGCAGTGGACCTAACCGTCTGATTAGTACCCCTAGTTCCTCTGTTTTGAACCTGTGTTGCTCACCAAAATCCGTCAAATCACGATGTCAGGTAGGTTTGGACGACCTTGAAACGCAGTCAGTAGCTGCATGTCGTTAGCGGCATTTGCTTTCGGAATTGCCTGTCGCTGTGATTCTGAACTCTTACAGAGCTCCTGCAGCTAACGCACGACCCACATTGATTTGTGCCGAAACCCCGGTGGCTTTATGCCCTCCTATCCGTTGTACACTCGAAATAATGCACCGAAACAACATGTGTGGATAGGAGCTGCGATTGTTTAACATGGTCGGCGCACACTCTCCCAGCCTAGACACCACCGATGCACCATTTGTGGGAACGCGTTTGTCATGCGTACACAACGGGGTGACTCTGTTGTACTTCGTTGCACTATTGCGCACTGCCCCTTGTGCCCAGCGCTATCACGAAGACTGCCTCTAGCAATGCTGCACAATCCCCTGTGATCAGTAATCCAGATACTTGACAACACCAATTCCGGTATGGCCATCTATAACAACGTGGCATGCCCTATGTGTCATTAGTTGCGGCACTGACACTAAGACAGCGGTGTTCATTTCGCTGTGTTGTTGAAGGCGGTAACACCGACACACACAATCCTGGTGATGGACATGACGGTTGTTGGCTCGACGTCGCTACGTAGATGAACCGGAGCAACCCGCAAGTTTGACGTTGTTTTCACCAGGTTCGTATGACCTTCCGCTCTATGATAGCGCTCGCATGTGTCAGCCTGCTGAAGAGATGTAAGCAGTACGACAGTTACAATACCACCTCGGCTGGAAATATGCTTTGCGAATTATGGGAACCTCTAAGTTAGCGAATATCTACAGAAACTCGTGGTCACCATATGTCGAGTGTGACATTGGTTCACCTTAACCGACCGGCTACCATCTCAGTGCGGTAGATCCCGTTAACATGTCTGGTTTCGTCGTAGTACTCGTTTCTAGTGGCTGGGAAAGGGAGGCGGAACGCAAGCCAGGGATAACATGATTGCGGAAATAAAGATCCTAATCGGCTTGGAGTGTTGACCAATCGAATGCATAGGCGCCATTGACTGTGTGACTGTTGCATGTCGAATTGTGGCGGGCCAAAACTGGTATTACTGTAACAGCTCTCGGTACTATCAAACTACCAAGAAGACAAAATGGTAACGGGCCGGCAGCAGACCATGCCAACTCCCCAACAGGAGAAGAACGACTAGGATCCACACATATGTGGAGTGGAATTAGATGCGGAAGCAGCGCGCATCACATACTCCTAATCAGGGGTGAAGTATTGACTGTGCGACTGCGTCATGTCGATTGATGTCTCAGACCACCGAGTTCACCGTCTGCTTTGCCCCCCACATGCGTGAACGTGATTGACTCTCAAATCAATATTCTTATTCCTTTCTGACACGTCATCGATTGGCCATCCGTCGATGCAGCGAAATAACAAATCAAACGGCATTCGAACATCATCGCTTAACTAGCGCATGTGACTCGACTCCAGGAGATTTCTTTCCGAGTACCAGCTTCCTATCATATCAGCCTTATTCCCGCGGTGGTGGTACCCGTCGGCGAAGAATGCCATGCAAGTGTGGATAGTTCAATACGATCAGGCTCTCATTGTCTAAATGGCGACTATCTTATTGGCTCCAAACTGGAAGGTGGATGGAATCTTTGGATTCGTAGAACAAGACGCGGGCGCAAACGTGAGCTCTTGAAAATCCATGGGCCTATAAACACTTGTATATAGCCGTCATTTTTTCGAAATGAACTCGTCCCAAGTGTTAGGCTGATTTAGCCTGATTTAACTTGACGGTGTTGCTACACCGACTTATGTTAGTAGTCCTAGACGGCCTCATCATTAGAGGGGAGTGTGATGGATCTGCACACTCATTCGGATGTTGATTGATTTCGAACATACCGTCCGCTTGTCTCCCTCTCTGACCTGGTTGGTACTCGGTATTTGTCGTATGTGAGCTGACGGGTTACTCTGTTCATCCTAGTCCACCTGCGGCTTCCACCGGCTTGTATATGTCTTTCCACCACGGTTACTGCGACAGATGTATCCCGATTTAGATTCAGTCACAAGGCTCCCATTGGCGGCAGGTGCATACACCTGTCCGAACTGCTTATCGTCATATGCACATGTGGTTGAGGATATACATTTCCGTGCTTGCCTGTCAATGTGACCAGGAATAGCCGCAGGACGTCTGCGTCTACGTAGGGATCATGGGTGGCTTGCGCTGCACCCATCCCATATCCAGTGTAAACCTGAAGGAATAAGACCTGGAGGCATGTGGATGGGAGACATATTTTTCATCAACGGGAGCGGTCCACATTCCAACTTGCACATCATCACATGAAATGGAAACATGACAATGGCTGGACTACAACCCGTTCAACACGGAATGGAACCACTCTTTGAGCCTGACACTTTCATGTGCAACCCGTGGAGGGGAAAAACTGAAGGGAGGCGCCGGCAATGGCGTGTTTTAGGTTATCTACCCCGCCTGTATGTGGTAGATAAGGCAACCTTTTTGCACATCATTGCTTGACGGTCGATGCAGTTATTTGTATTTGTGCGATTCATAGTTTGCGTTTGAACTGGGCTACTGCTTGAGCGTCCATACCTGGCAGGAGAACAACTCGAACATGTGTCGTTAGCTAACTGACCCTCTCTTAGCTCTTAGCTGGAAGAAGTGTGTAACCCATTTCCAGCCAAGTGGTCACAACAAAGAGGCGTACAGTGCTTACGTCCACGGTAGAACTATTTTAAGCTGATAACCAGCAAAATGCTAGCAAATATTGGGTAGTAAGGCGACTGGGTGATATTCAAGACCCATTGCAGTGAAGATGGTACAACCCGAATTGCACAAACAGCGGGCGCTAGCGCAAGCCCTTCTCTTGATCGTGATCATTGTTCGGTTCGATCGTAGGCGGCAATCCAGTTTTCCCCTTCCCATCTATTTGCCTTTGCGTATTTTTCATGGGTGTGTGGGCGAAGCTATGCAGCTGCTTGACTATTAGCACAGTGTGCGCTGTTATGACTCTACCAAACCCAGTCTAGTTTTTTAATGGCTTTATGCTGCACGCCACAAGCAAAATGAGCGATAACCGATGGAAAGACACGTTTCCGGGGCAGCGATGGTCCAGGAAAATATCATTGACTCAGAGGAACATCTTTACCAAACTTCTTTCCGTCGACAGCAAAATCGTCCACGAAGCTGCTTAAGTCCCCGATGTCAGTGATAGCAAGGCGAGAAACGTCCTCAATGACTGCAAGTGCTGAGGTACCATTACTCAGCACAACTGTGGAGGAAAAACAGATAAAAGCTGGCTAGTGTATCAAAGAGACAGTTGCACACTATTCAACTGACACTTTGGTGCAGATACAGTGGCGACTAAAAGAGAATTTTTTCACTTTTCCTTATCTACCGTCTCCAATGCTCTCAGAATAGTAAAGATCCCGCTCAAGAAGTACCACTATAAGCTGGGCTATATCAACAATGGCACGACGAGCCGGTAGGCTCACACTCTCGTGTTCTCGGTACACCACCGCATAACAAAGAGAAGTACATCTTCATAGACGAGAACGGATTCAACCTCCATATGCGCCTGACACAAGCCCCCTCAAGAAAAGGTGCGTGCGCTTATGCCTTTTTGTCCACAGTCAGAGGTCGCATGTCGACGATGAATTTAGCAATAAATAATCGAAACATCATTTATTCAAGCATCATCAACGATAGCACCTGCAACGGTGCAAACGTCTCGATGTTCGTCAAAGTGCTTGTGACGCGTTCACACTGTAGAACGGAGATGAATGGTACATGGCTGATCATAGACGACGCCAGAATGCACATGCCGGATGATCTAATGAGGATCGTTGGCTCGTGCTGTCAGCTGAAATATCTGTCACCTTGTTTCCACATGCCGTGTCCAGTGGAAAATATGTTTTCGAATGTGAGGACCTCGGCAAGACGCCTGCTGACTAACCCGAATCCTGAACAAGCGCAAACTGTAGTCAGTAAACAGATCATTAAACTGGCAACGTAACAGGACTATACGAACCGCGGCTTCATTGTGAGGCCGACAAAGACAGTGACGATACTGTTTTCTCCCTTGTCGATTTACCATTAATATTTTATAATGAACGTTTTTCGTAACCAAAGTGCCGGGTTTAGCATGTATAAGTAGAGCGACACTAAAGTCATTCGTAAACCCATTGGGTAAGGTTGTTGAGCACTAAGTTTGTACACCGAATTAATAATGCGGTTATTGCGATTATTGCAAGCAAATGGGAGCGATGACGTTGAGTCTTTTACAGAAGGAAGCAATCTGGCCACCACACACACGTCGTCACTACCATCATCAGCGAGCAATTACGGCAATACAACTATATATATTTATTCACAGTCTGTTAACAGACATTGTGCCATCAGAACCATGGCAGCAGAAAAAAGTGCAGAAGATGGGAACACGAACTGCGGTTAAAAAATGGGAAACGATATTTTTTGGTTTTACACACGCCATTTTGTTTTGTGAATTTTTGTGTGTATTAAAGGGATGGTAAAATGGCAGAACAACATTGACGCCACTAATGTCTGTTGCGGGCCATGTTGTCTAATGTTTCCAACCACTGCGATTCAGCATCTCGTGGTTCCCCAACCTGGAAGACGAACTGGTCCGACTGCCGCCAAACTTGAGGTTGCCTTCTTCATGCACCTTCTCCACGTCATTGGCTGTCCACCGCGGCACTTTTTCCAATCGCTCCCTGAGAGTGCAAATAGCGCTCGAGGTGGAAGGCGATGGGCTGGCGTGCGCAGAATGTGCCCGAAACAAGGCATGCGATGTCGGATAATAATGTCCTGAAGACTGGCACTATTTGCTCCAAGCACGCGGTCTCGCACCTCTGCGTTGCTTACGTGGTGTTGCCACCACACCCGAGCAATCCTTCGTAGACAGTGATTGTCGAAGACTGACAGCCGCTTCATATCTTCCGAGCGAAAGGCTGTCTCACAGCCGTACAAGAGTACTGTACGGACGGAAGCATTGTACACCCTGCCCTTGAGCTTGAGACTGACATCACGACGACGTCATAGGTGTCTTAGTTTGATGAATGTAAGGCTGGTCTTTGCAATCCGTTGTGAGACTTCATCTCCAACACCGCCACCAGCCGTGATGCAACTCCCTAGATAAGTAAAGCAAGGGACTTGCTCCAGAACATATCCAGCAATGGTGAGCGCGGGTTCAGACACCTGCCAGTCCTGGAGCAGCGTTTCACATTTTCTCGGAGTAAAGCACAAAGCATACTTAGACGCCTCCATCGCCAAACGGTCTAAAGCGCTCTGGACGGATTGTGGGTCGTCCCCCAGCAAGGCGATATCATCGGCGTAGTCCAAGTCCGTGACTCTGTCTCCAGGGAGGAGCTCAACACCGCAGTCCTGGACACCTTCCAGTGCTCTTTGGAGAACATCTTCGATGGCGAAATTGAAGAGGAAAGGTGAAATAGGGCAACCTTAGCGAACACCGCTGGTCACAGCAAATGAAGAATAGTGCGTGCCGTAAGCCCTGACTTTGCCCGACGTGACTGTAAAGTTCTTTCAGGATAGTTACAAACTTGTCGGGCACACCTTTCTTCAGTAAACAGTTCCACAACGCAGATCTATCTACTGAATCAAATGCCGCTCGGATGTCCAAAAACACTACGATTGTTGGCCGCCGGTGGATGTGACGAAGTTCGAGAACTTGCCGAAGCGTGAAGATTTGGTCGATGCAGCCGCGGTCTGGACGAAATCCGGCTTGTTCTTCTCGGGAAACCTCCTCTCTAGTCGTCGAAAGCCTACTAAGTAGGACCGACACGAAAATTTTGGATTCGACTGAGATTAACGAGATTCCGCGGTAGTTGCAGCAGTCGTCGCGGGAGACCTTCTTGTGAATCGGAACAATGACCGATTCTCTCCATGAGTTCGGAACCTTCTCCTCAGTCCAAACTTTCGTGAACAGCGATAGGATTTCGCTGACAAGTACACTCCCACCATCTTTGAATAGAGCCGGTGGTAGGCTATCGGGACCCGGAGCCTTGTGACGTTTCAAGGATTGGATTGCATTTCGAATCTCTGCTTCATTTGGGGGGGGGGAATGTGGAGACAGGCCAAGCATCATACATTGGGGCTGGAGGTGTCACATGGGGCTGTGTTGGTTGCTTGAATTGAAGAGCGAAATGCTCTGCCCAGCGACCCAATCGCCTGTGAATGTTAATGATCTGCCGTCTGATTCGCAAATCGTCTGGCTGATAGCATGGAAATTGCAACCGGTGGCCCTGATGATGTAAAATAGACGGAGGAAGTTTCCAGCTGATGCAGCGGCTTCCATCTCATCAGCTTGTTTTGACCACCAAGATTCACGATCAGAGCGAAGGCTTGCTTTCAGCTGTTGCGTAATAGACAGGCGGTGTTCATTGTACTCTGCGCTAGCAGGCGCCGCCCGTTGGCGATCCAGCAATTCCGAGGATCTTCTCGAGATCCAGCTTTGCGAGTGGAGCGAGCGAGGCCACAGCTGGACAAACCGGCCGACAGCAAGGCTTGTTGCGGACTTGACCAGTGTTGATCAACATCCAATGTGTGAGATAGAGCGAGATTTTCACGAAGCCTTTGTTGATACTCATTCTTCGCTATTGGGTCCTCCAACTTGTAGGTGTTCCGTCGGGTGTGTTTTGACTTAGGTGAACCACCGAAACCGCATGCAAACGGTCGCATATACCATTTCATGATCGGTAACGACGCATGTTGACCAAAATGATCGGCAGTCGCGTACGCTGCCGCGCCACCTGCGACTTATGGCTATGTGGTCAATCTGTGACCAGCGCTGGGTTGATGATGGGGGGCGCCAAGTGGCTTACTGGCGTCCATCATGAAAAAAGCTGGTGCTGGAGGGGAATAGTTGCTTATCAGCACACAGACTGAGCAGTCTCTCTCCATTGTCTGAGCGAACATCATCATATCCATGCGGTCCCCCGAGGTTGCGCTCACATGGCAGCAGATGACCGACAAGCGCGTTGAACTCACCTGCCAAAGCAATGATGTCTGTTTTAGTAGCCCTTAAGAGCAGCTCATGAAGGTTTTGATAGAACTGGTCTTTGACGGTGTCCGAGCTACAGTCAGTAGGCGCGTAGATAGAGATCCCGAAGAGAGGATGATTTTCGACTCCACGTCTGCTAACTTTACAAGAGCTATGGAGTCTCATCGCACAAAGACGGATGTTGATCGGAATTCAATCAATCAAAGCAGTCTCAGCTCTAGCACTGAGGGCGATTCCAACACCAGCTTTCCCAGATGCGGTAGACTCGGCATCACTAGAGAGGCGTAGATGGAAGCGGGTGCGTGGGTGGAGCGGTGACACTAGCTGGTAGAGCAAGTTAGAGTCCTGGAGTCGTGTTTCAGTCAGGCAGCAGATATCAATTCCAAGGGTCTCTAGCGTGCGTGCAAGTCCAGCTTGGTGACCGATCTGCAGTAATTTGCTTACGTTGCAGACTGCAAGTTTGAACTACGTTCCGGGTTGCAGGAGCGAAGATGGGGGACTTTGGGACTGGCAGCTCTCTGTTGAGCACTGTGTGGTGGAGTTGGCAGATGTCACGGGAACAGGTTCATCGGTGTAGGTGGGGTTGATCGCCATAGAGGAATCAGGTAAAATTGGGTGTGAATGGTACAAGGGAAGGGTAGATATAATGGTGGCGTGTGCTTGTGCAGTTGGCATTGTAATATGAGTGAATAGCATGGTAGCAGCAAGAGAGCGGGTGAGTGGTTGCGGTTTTAAGTCCATGGTTCGTCAGTGGGCGAGATATTACCCGGTTGCCCAGGTCGAAGTAGAGGGTTGTCTTGGGGGGCCCCACCCCGAGCCTTTGATCAAGGATCTAATCTACAAGGCGGCAGGGCGATATGCGGGTATCACAAACCGTTGGGAGCCGCTGACCAAACAAGTGGATCATACGCCTTTAGGACTGCATAGGACCAGGGGCCTAACACACCCTTGAATTACAATGCCTGTCAGAGAGAGGCAAGAGGCAGTGATTTTATTTAGTGGCGAGTCACATCCGCCACGTCACAGTGTTGTTAAACGGACATATGTGGCTTTTTATAGGGAGAACGCTTGCCAGGAAAAAACCCACCACGTCCTGGAACACTGCCGCCGAACCATTCGCTGGTACGGGATAATCCCGAACCACCCAGCTGACACCACGAGGAGGTTGTTCGACAGTACAACACCAACTCATTGTTCAAGTTCTCCGGCATATAACTGTTGCGTATGGGGTGATGCTGTGAGATTGTTAATTGGGCACTTAAAGTTCGATATAAATCCGCCAAGAAATCCTTCTAAGGAACAGCGTGAAATCTTGCTCAAATCTTTGCTATTACGATATAAAAGCGGCCTCGTAGCCTCCTTGTGTCTTTCATTGCCCCACACCCCATTGTCTACTTAACCTTACGGTTGCCTACGTGAACCACGCAGTCCTTTCGGTTACGGTGCAGAATAGCTTGCTGGTCGTCTGCATTTAGCTCCATGATTACGATTTTTCTGTTTACGCTTGGGTTGAACGTCAACATGCTATATTTTCTTCACATTCCCCCCTTTCCCCAGATATACCATCTTCCTTCAATTCTTCAACTTGTTCATGTTCTTCTGGTCGGTCAATTTCGTGCGCTCTCTGGCCGAAATGACCCTCGCCGGCGCATACGCTCATTACTACTTCTCCCGACGTGCCCCCGCCTCAATGCCCAGGTGTCCGGTTTGGTGGAGTCTCTATCGTGCGGTTTGCTATCATTTTGGCTCACTGGCATTCGGCTCACTGTTAATCGCCTTGTTACAATGGTTACGTGTACTGCTCGAGTATGTGGATGCAAAATTGAAAAAGTACAACAACCTGTGCACCCAGACCCTAGTGCGCTGCTGTTGCTGTTGCCTGTGGTGTTTGGAGAAGGTGTTGCGCTATCTGAACCGGAACGCATTTATTATGGTGAGTAGGACTGGGAACCTCGTTTCTAACCACGGTTCACCTCAGCTTAGTTTGGCTGCTTGCCTGGTCTCTACATGTGAACTATCTTGTGGGAAGTCGGGAGTGTGGGGACCAACCCCATTCTCGGCCAAACTCGTGGCTTAACGCATAACCAAAATAATCGTACTTTTTTCTCTGTTTCATGTTTTCTCTTCATTTGTTATTGCTATTCAATTGGATTGTACTACGACACATTCCATACTGATGGATGTTCCTCCCCTCAGTAAAGAATAAGCCACACTTTGTCGCAATTGGAGCTTGCAAATCGGGAGGATCTACTATCGTTGCCTTTGCCCAGTGGCTGGCATTAGACAGTGGCGTCGAGAGGTTATGGGTTCATTCAGTTCCTGTGGGAGAGGGGCAAGCACGCCAATGACAAGTCCCAGTGGTGAGATTAAATGGCGGGGTGGCATTTTTCCAGGTGTGTACGAGGCTGTCTCCTCAGTAAGTGCTCAGTGATCGACCCAGAAGACCTCATTATCCGCGTTTTGTGGTTATAATTACAAATCAACTGGGCAAGAACAACCAACGTTTTAGCGGGATAATCTGAATTCACTATGTTTCTTGTATTCTCATCGGCTGCTTACAAACAATAGGTGCGCACTTCACACCGTCAGAAATGACAGGTGGATCCCAGAAATTGTTAGTTAGTTGTGCTAATGGGGCAGGTACACACTACCAAGGTAAAACAAAGTTGATCACAAACTCAAGTTGTTTGCATAGGTTAGGCTTCAATCTCCGGATGACGGAAGCCTCAGCAAAACGCCACAGTTTGGGATTGTTCTGTATACTGATAATCTTGGATGCTTCGCGGAGGGTTTCGGCGATTGGAACAGTCGAGTAAGTGCTGTACAACATAACTAGCAGGTAATCTGGTACCACTGAGGGCTAGATTTCGCGGATACATATCCTCCTCTCTTATTTGAGAAATTTAAAGCAATTTGTTCCCTTCAGAAATTTGAAAAGCACGGTAAGAAGACGAAAACCGGTAGATGCATGCATTTCGTATTGTCTCCTCAGTACCATTAACAATAACCGGTATGCAACTATATACTTAAATATGCGTGTGACCGAATAAGCATGAGGTGCAAAATGAATGACGGAAGTTCCACCCCTATGTCCACGGCAGTCTTAAGCTGATAAATAATTGCTTTTGAACACACAGGGTCGGCCTCATCCAGCTTATCGCAATGGCCCCGGCGAAACGGAGGAAGCGGGGATTAGGGTAACGTAATACAAGTGTGAACGCTGATCCGAGCTCTATCCGGTGACGCGTAGGCAGTAGGTGTTTACCTATTGAGGAAGCTGGCGGTTTGCGCAAGCACGGAACTTCAGTGGGACAGGGATTCTGGTCAAGTTCACGTTGAACCCACCTTGGCACGTGTTCCTTTATTCGGGGAGCCAAAGACCGATTGGTTCTGCCTATGTAACTGTCTCCGCAGTCTCACACGAATTTGTATATGCAGTGTGCGTTGGCCGCTATCGGTTGAGGTTCCTTCGTTGGAGGCACCGGCAAGTTACAGGTTCTATTGATGACCACAACCTGAGCAGCACAGTAACTTCTCTGCGTAGCAGAGATTAAACGTTTCGTGGTTTTCAATACAGTAAAGTCACCCTTGAAAGGCAACTCGATATAGATCTTTTTCTTGGCTGCCATATGCACCAAGTCTTTCAGGCATCGCTGTTGACAGTGTCTCTCTATAAATCTACGTGGATAACCTTTTGCAGAACCAATCGGTCTTTGACTTCCCGAATAAAGGAACACGTGCCAAAGTGGGTTTAAGGTGAAATTGACCAGCATCCCTGTCCCATTGAAGTTCCATGCTTGCGCAAGCCGCCAGCTTCCTCAATAGGTAAACACCTACTGCCTACGCGTCACCGGATAGAGCTCGGATCAGCGTTCACACTTGTATTACGTTACCCTAATCCCCCGCTTCCTCCGTTTCGCCGGGGCCATTGCGATAAGCTGGATGAGGCCGACCCTGTGTGTTCAAAAGCAATTATTTAATCAGCTTAAGACTGCCGTGAATATAGGGGTGGAACTTCTGTCATTCATTTTGCACCCCATGCTCATTCGGTCACAAGCATATTTAAGTATATAGTTGCATACCGGTTATCGTTAATGGTACTGAGGAGACAATACGAAATGCATGCATCTACCAGTTTTCGTCTTCCTACCGTGCTATTCAAACCTCCTCTCTGTCCAGCTGTTGTATATGTAACCGCAAGCACAGATATAGAGAGAAAATTGTGCTGTAAGAACAACGCGCTTAAGTCTCATCACACTGCTTTATAGTGGGGAACAAAATGCTCTAGGTTTCTGCCATCGCTTACGTGACGCCTTTAACGGATGCTATTATGCAGGTGAGTTCGTGTTACTCCACCGCACCAAAAATATGCGATATGTGTCCAATTTAGACACGCCTCACTCACTCTGATGTCACCGCCTTCTCTATGTTTATCAGTTTAACTGGACTTGCCATTTCCAAGTGATCAGCGAATCAAACGTGCTTTAATTTTCGTTTGTTATCTAAACTGCCTGTCCGTGATGCATCGTTTTTTTCAACAGTAACACCGTACCGAATCGTTGTCGTTTGAAATGTACTAATGTGTGTCCTACTCCTCTGCCACTTTCGCAACCATTCTATAGTTCCCATATCTGCTTATAGTTAGCATACAGCATCTACTTTCTTCCAAGTCAATGTTACTTTCCTACTGGTTATCTATGGCGGAAGCTGTACGTTATCTGGCGCGTCCGCAGGTTGCGGATTGGAGAATGTCTTCCTTGTGGAGGTAACTGCGAATAAGTCTCGTTTGCCTTGCAGTCGAGATAAATAAGCAGTCGCGGACAATCAGCGGCAGCATCCCAGAGTGTTGGGAGTTCTGGGCTAGTAACCTGGTTCTCCACCAAATACCACAATAGCTCGTACGACGGTGTGTCAAAGCCAATGTGACGGGCTGTAGGGTCACTGACCACTCACTCCTGTAAATGGGGGCGAGTACCTAACGGAGGGTGGCTGAACAACCTTGTTAGTCGCCGGCTACTCTGTGGACTTCTACAGTACACAAAGAAGTCGAATGAGCTACCCTGCTGTCAACGCTCTTCGTTAAACGCCCCGCTGCCTTTCGGGTCAGATTTTTATGACCAAATGCTCAGGGTGAGCCCCTTTCAGTCAACCTCTTCTATTGGCTTTGGCAACCGGGAAGATCTCTGCTCACACAAAGCATTAACCTTCCAAACCCTTTCACTGACTACCCGTTTTTCCGTCTTTGTTTTTGTTGTGGCACTGCCAAGTGTTGCATAATATATGCTTGGCGGCATCCGGTTTCGGATTTTCCTGTCACTGTGGCCTCCACAGGTACAGGCACAGGACGCCTTCGCGTACAGAGGGATCATGGGTGGCTTGCGCTGTACCACCCACAGCTTCAACCATACACCTCATATCCAGTGTAAACCCGAATGAATAAGAGCAGGAGGCATGTGGATGGGAGCCACTTTTCACCAACGGAGGCGGCTCACACTCCTGCAGAGGCAAACACAAGCACGATGTATTTGGGAATCAAGCGCACACAAGGCGGTGGTTGGACTGTAGTCCGTTCCACACTGAGTGCATGGAACCATGCTTCGAGTCTAGCACGGCCACAAGGACCGTGAAGCCCGTCCCTTCCAGCGACGACCAACAGTCTCCTGGAGCCAGTATGCAAGAGGTAGTGGGTAATAGACAGGTAGAGACTTTATCACACCGGGGATGTTCAACAACAGCCAATCACTTGGAATAACATTAGCAAATGATATATATTTGTTTACGCATACGGCTATGCCGACATAACTGCTAAATT
Organism: Dicrocoelium dendriticum; assembly: GCA_944474145.2. Classification (NCBI taxonomy): domain Eukaryota; kingdom Metazoa; phylum Platyhelminthes; class Trematoda; order Plagiorchiida; family Dicrocoeliidae; genus Dicrocoelium; species Dicrocoelium dendriticum. The sequence continues at coordinate 137,721,509 of OX104065.1, read as the reverse complement.
AGCATATGTAGTAAGTTGTTTGACAGCGAATCCGCGATAGGTACAAAATGCCCACAACTTATTTAAAAATATTCAACAAACACGAAAAATTAACGAAGATAACCACAATTAGCGTAAGCAGCGAGTACCAGTTGATGGAAGATTATTCTTGTGGGCGGAATAAGCCAAATAAAGCAGAATGGATTTAACCAGCATAAAAGACCTAGTGTAAGTTGCTTTAGACCAAATGCGGTGTAGAAGCATCATGAATGCGACATCAGCCTCAGCATGAGGCCATATATATATATATATATATATATATATATATATATATATATATATATATATATATATATATATATATATATATATATATATATATATATATATATATATATATATATATATATATATATATATATATATATAGTCGATTCCGGTTAATCGGACCACATCGGGACCAGACCATTTTGGTCCTATTAAGCGGCTGGTCCGATTAACCGAAGTTACCCGATGTAACAAGATGGGACGTGCTATACATAACATAGGAAACTACTATTATGACCTGTATTGGCGACATATATTTATAGCAAACACAAAAGAACTGCTTTGATAACGAACTTTGTTCACTGGAAAAGAAATTTACAAACAAATTCTTCGTAACGACCTGCAAGATATTCAGCATGTGAAGTACAGTTTTATACAAAAGGATTACCGAATTCCATTCAGCGTTTGAAGACCGTATCCAGTGTGGTTTGACGCATTCTTTTAACAGACTGCATTCGCACAAAATCACCACAAACATGTAACGCAGTCATAGGACTACCTTCATTTCCTTCCTGCATGAAATAGCGGTGCAATGTTTCAATGCATTTTCTTGCATCCTGTTTTGTGACTGGTATCAACACGTTAGGGTTCTCTTCATCACTTCTATGGTATTCTGTTGCTGTCGTGTGTTTTGCTGCTATTCGAGCAACAATGGCAGCATCGCATTCTTCATTTCCATCATAGAGTTGAAGTTCGTTGTCGATTGACAAAAATTCTTCGTAATATTCAACTTGTTTCAGCTCCACATTAATGTGGAGCCGTCATTTTCATTTACAATCACCATATCCACATCCATCTCCGAGACAATATGCTTAAAGCCACAGTGAGAAAAACAGTTCCGAATTGTCGCACTGCTCATTTTTCGCCAACTTTCGGCCACGAATGTAACGGCTTGCAAAATGTTGACCTTTGCACTGATTACTCCGGCCGTCGAGGATGAGGTCAGCAAGCCTACCTCAATTGATTCAAAGATGTAATTCACTAACCTTGAACGATAAAAGGTCTTCAAATTTTTTATGATGCCCATGTCCATTGCCTGTATCAAAGATGTGGTCTTGGGAGGCAGAAATTCCATCTGGATATTCTTCAAGAAATCCAAATTTGAATGTGCTGCACAATTGTCGAGAAGTAATAACACTTTTCTCGACTGGCGTTGTAGCTCTATGTCCCAATCCTTCACCCATCCTTTAAAAAATTGTAGAGCTCATCCATGCATTTCTGTTCGCACGATACACAACTGGTAAACTGTACATTCTGAGTCCCTTAAAGCAGCGAGGCTTGGCACATTTTCCTATAATCAGCAACTTCCTCTTGTCTGTTCCGGACATGTTTGAGCAGCACAAGACAGTTACGCGATCCATTGCTTTTTTGCAGCCAGAGAGAGTAACATGTTTGTAACTTAAGGAGCCGTCCGGTGTAGCCCTATAGTACAACCCGGTTTCATCAGCATTATAGATGTTATCTGCTGGAAATTTTTCAAGAAGCTCTGGTAGTTTTGTTGATTTCCATTCTTCAGCTCGAGCGCTATTGGCACTTTCTTTCTCACCATGTGCTTTCTTAAATTTTACATCATGTCTAGATTTCCATCGAGACAACCAGCAGTCCGTAGCTATAAAATCTTCGTGGCCCAGCATTTTAGCGAGTTCTTCTGCTTTGTACTTGAACCTTGGGCCACTTACTCGCACGGCTCGTTCAGTAATAAAGGCAAACCAATCATTAAGGGCCTCATTGACGTCTGGATCCTTGCCTTCACGCTTCCGTTTTTGGGAAGTACCTCGTCGTTCTTCACATTGCACCCATTCTTCTCGCAGATCTTTCTCTCATTTTATCAGGCGCGATATTGTAGATTTTGCGAAACAGGTAATTTCCACCAATCGACGCTGACTAGTGGTTGGTCCCTGTTCCTTGATCTGATCTAGGAAACGAATCTTCTCAGCTAACGTCAAGTTCCGTCGTGGCATTTTCTTAACATGCAACAAGACATACACACAGTTCACTGAGGTGAACTCGAGTCTGTCTCCCGGGTATTTCTATGGTTGAACTAGCCACCTTCTGTCCTATGATTTGCCGGACCTGTGTCCGCGATCACTTGCCGTGCTCCAGAGGCATTCGGCTCAATGGACGTGCGGTACATCGATCGAGCAGTTAACGACATGTGAACAAGCATGTATGTCTTCGCTCCTCCTATAAGTGTTGGAAACTACAGTCAGTTTCGGGCTGTTCTGAAGCCAATTAGATAGATGTGCCTCAAGGTTGCCACAGTTCAGTTTATCCAAAGGCCAACTTGGATTACCGTAACTGAATGATACGCTTTCTTGCCCGACATATGAACTGTGGGTTTAGTCCAGACATCCAGGCACAGAACTTGATTGTAACACCTCTGTTACCTGCCACCTTCTATCGTTTGGTCCGATTAAGCGGAATTCCGGTCCTAATAAGCGGCTAAAATTAGGCTAGCGTAATAGGATTGGTTTCGGTTCTTCAGAATTTGGCCCGAATAAGCGGCTGGTCCTATTAACCGGTGGTCCTATTAACCGGAATCGACTGTATATATATATATATATATATATATATATATATATATGGTTGGCGGCATCCGGTTTCGGATTTGCCTGTCACTGTGGCCAGCCACAGAATGCCTGTGCCTACATATATACATATATATCCTTTTCTAGTGCCAGCTTACTTCACTTTCTCTGTGCTGCGTCTTTTTTCACGCCACTTGCTGTTAACATTCTATCGGTTTTCATCTCCAGTCGATGTCCTATTTAGACAAAAGGCGAGTTCAAATAACGTGGTAAGGAGACGAAAACTGTCAGATGTTAGCATTTGGTAATGTCTAGTCAGTGCCAATACAGCAACAAGAAAAATATGTATAAATACAGCAAGTGTGTGACCTGATATTATAGAGACAAAGTGGAGGACAGATGTCCATTCCTACGTCCATGGGAGCCTTAGGCTTACGAACAGCTTTTTTGCACACAGAATGTCGGTTGATTCCAATAGCCTCGACAAAACGCGAGAAGCGCCCGTTAACCTGTCTTGACATACTGCAAAGATTGTGGCATGGCAAATAGATGACAGGTGGCCATTAATTGCTTAAGCAATTGTCTTTTGTGAACAGGTGATTCCACGTAGCAACCACTTAGGCATACTCTACCTCAATCTGAACTTCAACCTCCGATTGGTTCGGTCGATGTAGCGAACTCCACATTCACAAGTGAATTGGTAAACACAGTGTAAATTGGTGTCTGTTGGTCGTCATTCCTTCGTTGGGAATAGGCAGACAGGCACCACACATCCAGAAAAGCGCTGGACGGCCGTTTTGTCCTATTGGGATCCATGCGTGTCCTCTGCACATTCATAACACGCATGACAGTGGAGGATGAGCCGCGCTATATCGCAGTTAGATATCAGTCATGGCCGTCCACTGCCATCGCCTATGGCTCAGTGACAAGTCACTGGCTTGCAAGTGTAAGGTCGTGGGTACGAATCCGGCAGGATTCGGTGGATGCTCGCTACTGACAAGTCCCTATAGGACGAAACGGCCGTATAGCGCTTTCCTGAATGTGTGGTGACTGTTTAACTGTGATGGATCTTCACCAACGCTTACCTTGTTGATCCGTTTAATAAGGACAGCTTCTGTCGCATGATAAATTTTAGGAACAGTGGAGATCATACTCTTTGCGGGAACATCACCCTTAAATGGTAGTTCGATAAATATTTTCCTCTTTTCCGCTCTGAGGACCTCTCTCTTCACTCTTATCTGGTTGTGTTTTGTGACAAACCGACGCGGATAACGGTTGTTCCGGTGCGTGTGTTAGTTAACAGCTCCGATTTCTCTTTCAGGCAATCGAGGCCGCCGCGTATTCTTCTCGCGCAGATATCTAAAGTGCTAACTAGTGTCCGCTTGTATGGCATTGGAGTGAAGTTGTCAAGATGCAGATACTGCACAGATTATGTTCGTTTTCGATAAACAGATCTCTTAATTACTAATCGGCACGTCCAAGACGAGTTGTGCAGACCCGAGAATGGTTTATCTAGGACTGATTGCCACACAAACTGTCAATACGTCTTCTTGTGTCAGTTTTCTGTTTTCGCGGACTCGCGGATTCGGTCACTCACATATCCCTCGTCTACTCGAGCGCATACCTAAGGTGTCTGATGGAGCATACATGCTGGCCACCTTATGCCATCTCCGACCTCCCTCCTAATCGCACCCGCGTGACCATGTTTAGAAGCGCTGTTCGGCAAGACCAACTACACACATGCAAGTCTTAACCCCAGTCACTTTATTGATGGCTGCTTCGTTCCGCAATTGATTCAAATTAGGCGCCAGCGTCAGTGATGTGGGCTGGGCGGTTACCTGCAAATCCATTCTGCAATCAACTTGCTTCGTAAAGCACTTATATCCCCCCCCATAGTTCATCCGAGGTAGTTCGTATGTTAATTAACTCACATCAAACGCACCTGCGAGCGCTTACTCGCGCTATATATCATTTCGTTGACAATCCGAAGAATATGACTTCCTCGCTGAGGAATTTGCTCGTAGTATGTATGCACTGGACTGAGAAATGGTATAGGAGGGCTACGCTGGTTTTTAGCTCACATAATTCAGATCGAATGGAGGCAGTTATTACAGCAATCGATACGGATTCCCTCAGGCTATTCTTTTCTGTAGGTCAGTCTGAATTCGATCAAATCTCATGTTCTCTTCAGTCGTTTCCGTCTGTTCCGTGAGGTTGAATACAGAAAGTCTGTTTGTTCAGTTGCTTTTCCCGAAACCTCTATAACTATCTAGGTTAGGATGTTCTGGCGCTGTGCTTCCCTCATATAGAAACACTCACGGTCGTACGGCAGCAAAGCATCGAGATACCAGATGAGAATGCACTGCGAATTCCATAAGCGGAAACCTAGTCTGGCCATACCCCGTTTGTGTTTGTGCCCACAAAAGTGGGTTTCCACCGCCTTAGTCCCCGAAGTTTCGCCTGACTGACTTTTCTTGAATGATCAATGCCGATTCTGGTGCGTGGATCAATCGTATGGGTTTACTGAGCTTTCACATTAACGGGCAACATGTAGTAGTTTGCGATCTTGTTGTACGCGATATGCGTAGACGCCCTTCGTTCAGCTCGGGCGACATATTCGCAATTTCATATTTGACCAAATAAAAGAACGCACGATTTCTGCGTCTTTATCCTATATTAGTACCGTAACACGAGTTCGATCGAGTAGAGTGCATCATTTTAGGTTGATAAGAACGATATCCGAACCTTCTACCAATTTCGGTCGACAACTATTACCCATTTCCTATGAGCCTCGGTTTTTGGCGTCCGTGTACCGCCCTATGATCAACCTCTTATGATGTCCGTTTCTAAATGGTGTTGAGAAATCTCGCCAAAGCTCAGATTAGATTGTTTCCTCAGTAGCTTTGACATGCTCAGGAATACGCTTGTTTGCAATTCTCAGGACGAGGCGCTATTCAAATTTGGACATTGCCGTGTCCCGTGTATATTTTCAGTGCGAATCTCCATTGAGTGCACCATGTGGATCTGCGTTTCAGTGAATCTGCAATAAGTGAACGGTATCACAAGAACGCACGTGTTCGGAACATTTGTTATCGACAAAGTGCAAATGACAAAGTCCCTTGGTATTTTCCCGATGTTGGCCCGTATCCTCGTAATCTTGCGGCGTGGGTTCGAATCCGCATAGGGGTGGGCGTCCTCGCGGTATACTCAGCCCGCATGCGACTGGTGGTTGTCCCACGGCAGCGAAACGCCGTTACGGCATGAAGCTGACGATTACTTATTTTTTATTTTCGTGATATCAGTCGAGGTTCGACCAAGTGGGATGCCGGTCTTTACATTGTCAATCCGTCGACACTGTCCTAACGGAATGCTCTTGTATCTAATCACGGCAGCAAAGAATAGACAACAGCGGCATGGAGGAAGCGCCCAAAATCGATCGAGATGGAGTGAAAATTAACAGCAAGGTGCAAGAAACCGAGTGCAGGAGTGCCACTAACTGCTTGGCTGCATTATGTTTGATTGGATTTCTAACCATTGGTGTGGACCATCCCGAGGACACCATCTACGAAGACGACACGCACTAGTCTGACCAAGTCTCTCAGTCCGTTTCTTCATGTCACTATACTACGTCATGGACTACCCATCACACGGTTTCGTCCGACTTGGTGCAGCGACGACGTATAATGCATGACCTCAACTGCAAAGCGTACATCGGAATTCCCTTACGAACCCTGCTGACATAGTGAGATAGGTTCACTGAATTCCCTTCTAATTCGGATTCCGGATGCATTGACGTAGTTTAGACACTTGGTAGACTAGTTTAACAGGAATTTCAACAATTAGGAAAGTGGAGCTCACCCTCTGAAATCTGGGCACACTCCACAGTTGTCGACTGCATTTTTCCAAAACAAACCGGAGACCTGTATTGGAAAACCAACGAAAACTAATATAACTGCTAAAGAACTCGCAGCCTAAGAAGAAATTGTTCTGATTTGTGGACATTTCCAAACCTGGCTGTGCAATCCTATGTCAATGACAATTCCGTCTACCACTGTAATTCCGTGAGGTAGAATGGACGATCGAAGTCGTAGGGAACTAACGAACTGCAAGCGATGTATCGCAAATCGGCTGAAACCAGAAGAGCAGTTGGGATTTTAAAAGTGTGCATATCGAGTGGGAACCATTAAAACAAACTGTACAGTAGATCATGAAAGCCAGCATAAAATACAGTGAAGCTGTACAACCGCTGCAGAACTAACTTCGGATGAAAGACCACCACAACGTTTTGCGTGTAGACACAGTGCAAAAGTCAGTTTTCTTCTAGATCGTAAAGTCCGAAGCCCGTAATTCGTCCTACAACAGTAGATCACAGTGCAGACAACAATATCGGATTAGCTTCTGTGGGTTCACTGATTCAGTTGTCCATTTGTTCGCCGGAATTGGCCAGATGCTTCGTCATCAATCGAGCTGACATCATTTGTGCAGAGTTGAATGTAGCTTGGTCGTGAAAAACCCCAGAAATGGACCGTTCCTCGATTTGACTGGTACGATTTTTCGCGACCAGGCTGCAGACAACGCTGCACTGATGATATCACCTCGATTGGTGACGAAACGTCTGCATCCGAATTGCCAAGCTCGACGAACAAATGGACAACTGAATCGTCCGCCCGAGCTGCCGGTACTCCGAAACATTTTGGATCAGCGGTGTGCACCACATCCACTGTGACGCACATAGTTCACAAAAGTTATTCCAAATACTGAATGCAAATACTCTCATTATACTTCGTAACGTTCAGCATCATTCAACCGGTCCTATGGGTCACAGTGTCTCCTGTTGTCAATCAGAACCAGTTTATCAATCGCAATTCTTGCAATTCACCTCTCATCGTGCGTTTTGTGCATTGCGACCACCGGATGTTTTGCACTCCACCTGTGCCGACACATACGAGCATTGTCTCTCCGTTTTCCATAATGTCTTTGTTTTATCGGCACTATCCGGCTTCAGTTACTTCAGCGGCTCTTGAAGGACACGAATGCAACTCTTCTCGCGGCCGCTTGTCCAATGTCTGGATCGGTGCAAATGAGTTCCTCAAGGATAAACTTCTCATAGTTTCCTATTCAATTCAACTAGGACACGGTGAATTTCAATGTAACGATAAGACTTCATATCTTTTGAGGGTACCCACTATACGTAAATCTCCCCAGATATTTCCTAAGCCCCTTGATTTGAAAAGGCTTATGCGGAACGATTTGAAAGTGGGTGAGATGGCTCATTTCCAAGGTGTGACGGTCGATGTGATATTCCAGTGACCATGAACAGTTCCATGTTGTGTAGAACATGACACCAACGCCTTTCAAGGTAAATGGGATTCCCAACCCCAATTCGAAGCGGTCGAGAAAATTCCTCGCTCGATCCACACACCCATTTCTGTTCTCCGATGCTGAAATCGCCAGACCATATGTTCTTCGGGATGTTCGGATGCCGATTCGCATATCCCTTGTTACCATTGGACCCGTAACTCAATCGCACACTATTTCGACGCTGCAACTGCACACTCGCTGCATCAATTCTATGCGACAAGTATATGCCAACCACTGTAGCTCCGATGTTACTGCACGGGGTCGGCCGACGGCATTCTGGTGTTGGGCGTTCTCATTAATCACTTTGATGCCGAGAACTGCAGTCACGATCTTGGGTCATTCGCCGTCACATCGGTCTGATTTCACCCTGATCGGCCCGACTCTGACCCCTCGCTTGATGTGGATATTGTCCGCTGTGTTTGACCCCGGACCGACGGTGAACACACTACTTGGAATGAGCAGCCTTTGTTCTGCATCATCCTGCTCAGACGTGGCACTAGTTTATATCAGGCAGGTTAAAGGATGTAGAACTTTAGTACGTTACAAAATTTAATTATTAAAATCAATACGCTGTACAGTTAATTGAGCTTAGTTCATTATGCGCTTGACGTGAACGTAGTCCTGCTACATTCGATTGCAGCTAATGCTGCATTTGGTCTGTACGGAGTGATATAGTGCTCAGTCGGCTAGGCTGGTACTAACCCAGTAGAATGTTGTGCCGCGGGGAATAAGTATGAGGGTGGATCAAAAATTTATCAGTCCGGTATAGAAAGAAGTCAGCAATCCAAATCACTCTTTTGGACTTTTTCAGCAGTGTACAAGCATTGTTCTCCCTGTGTTAACGAAGGTCAAAAATTGTCGCTTTAACAATATTCTCGCAACACTTATCCACTCATCATTATTGGCAAATCTATAACCCTAAACGTATGATTTCAGTTTAGTGAACAAATAAAAGTCTGATGGGACCAGATCTGGTGAATAAGCGGGATGTGGCAACAATACAAAGCTACAGATGGTTACTTCTGACATTGCCGTTTTGCAAAGGTGAACAGGTGCGTTATACTGCAAAAGAAGCTGCGAGCTTTCCTCTTTTCGTTACCTTGCATGATTGTTTCAGCTGGCTTTATTATGAAGCGTGATACTCACTTGTGATGGTTTGATCCCTCAGCAAGAAGTCTATCATGTTACACCTTCAGTCTCCCAGAAGACAGAGGCCATCACCTTTCCCGTCGAATCCGCTCGACGGAACTTCCTTGGGGGCGAAAAACCACTATGATTCCACGGTTGACTTCAAATCCTTAACTCCGGTTCAAAGTAATGAACCTGTTTCGTTCTGGGTAACAAATTCTTTGAAACAATTTGAGAGATTTGCGTTGAAACGGGTCAAAAAAGGTGGTTCGAATTTTCCAGCCTGTTCTATTTCTGATCGGGTTTCTACCTTCTTGATATTCCGCTTGCTGTCAGCCTTTTCATCACCCTGATGCTCCTTAAAACAGTCTTCACTGATCCCTAACGGATCCCTCAAATCATAGTTATCTGCGAAATAAATTACCTTCTGTCATTCTCTATCATTCGATGAATGGTTTCCACCTGATCATAATGCATGTATAAAAGCAGCCGTAAAAAGACCACAACATATGATGAACAGGTGACGGGTCACTTGCGGCTATAACACCGGCACGCGGCCAGGTATTGCATGGAGGTGCGGGCGAAACGTTTCGAGGGTATACCTTGCATGGAAGCAGGTCCCCAGGCGATGGTCCCATGAGTGGCGATATTACTTTAACTGGACATTTGTTTTAATCTGTATACGTTATTGTTTCTGTTTTTTTTAAAATTTCTTTAATACCTTAATCCTGCTAATTACTTTAATACCTGTTTTGGATCCATTGTGAAAAGCATGAACAAATTGATTTTTTTTGCGATCCTGTTGTACACGTTGATCAGACCACATAGTTGGACTGCACCTCGAATCACCGAGGAATATACCATTTACATACATTTATATATCTATATTTCGTCCGGACAGACTGGGGATCATCTTTAATGCTCTCTCTGCACACTAATCAGCAGCAGAATATGAAGAGAAATTCTCACCGAGTATCAGGCATATCAGCATGAAGTTTCGTTGTCGTGCTCTTTTTCCCTAAGTGTTTGATCACAAATGGGTTCTCAACTTAGTACATTTAATGGGAATTGAACATCGTAGATCAATTTAATAGATTATCACCTGCATACAAATAAGCGTAAAACAGATCTCTTACAAAAACTCCCAGGATGTAATTTTACTTTTTCTTCAGTGCCGGTGTGGAACAGTAGCATATGAGCCATCACCTATTCGTCATATGTTGTGGTCTTTTTACGGCTGCTTTTATACATGCATTATGATCAGGTGGAAACCATTCATCGAATGATAGAGAATGACAGAAGGTAATTTATTTCGCAGATAACTATGATTTGAGGGATCCGTTAGGGATCAGTGAAGACTGTTTTAAGGAGCATCAGGGTGATGAAAAGGCTGACAGCAAGCGGAATATCAAGAAGGTAGAAACCCGATCAGAAATAGAACAGGCTGGAAAATTCGAACCACCTTTTTTGACCCGTTTCAACGCAAATCTCTCAAATTGTTTCAAAGAATTTGTTACCCAGAACGAAACAGGTTCATTACTTTGAACCGGAGTTAAGGATTTGAAATCAACCGTGGAATCATAGTGGTTTTTCGCCCCCAAGGAAGTTCCGTCGAGCGGATTCGACGGGAAAGGTGATGGCCTCTGTCTTCTGGGAGACTGAAGGTGTAACATGATAGACTTCTTGCTGAGGGATCAAACCATCACAAGTGAGTATCACGCTTCATAATAAAGCCAGCTGAAACAATCATGCAAGGTAACGAAAAGAGGAAAGCTCGCAGCTTCTTTTGCAGTATAACGCACCTGTTCACCTTTGCAAAACGGCAATGTCAAAAGTAACCATCTGTAGCTTTGTATTGTCGCCACATCCCGCTTATTCACCAGATCTGGTCCCATCAGACTTTTATTTGTTCACTAAACGGAAATCATACGTTTGGGGTTATAGATTTGCCAATAATGATGAGTGGATAAGTGTTGCGAGAATATTGTTAAAGCGACAATTTTTGACCTTCGTTAACACAGGGAGAACAATGCTTGTACACTGCTGAATGAAATGCAATCAAGTCCAAAAGAGTGATTTGGATTGCTGACTTCTTTCTATACCGGACTGATAAATTTTTGATCCACCCTCATACTTATTCCCCGCGGCACAACATTCTACTGGGTTAGTACCAGCCTAGCCGACTGAGCACTATATCACTCCGTACAGACCAAATGCAGCATTAGCTGCAATCGAATGTAGCAGGACTACGTTCACGTCAAGCGCATAATGAACTAAGCTCAATTAACTGTACAGCGTATTGATTTTAATAATTAAATTTTGTAACGTACTAAAGTTCTACATCCTTTAACCTGCCTGATATAAACTAGTGCCACGTCTGAGCAGGATGATGCAGAACAAAGGCTGCTCATTCCAAGTAGTGTGTTCACCGTCGGTCCGGGGTCAAACACAGCGGACAATATCCACATCAAGCGAGGGGTCAGAGTCGGGCCGATCAAGGTGAAATCAGACCGATGTGACGGCGAATGACCCAAGATCGTGACTGCAGTTCTCGGCATCAAAGTGATTAATGAGAACGCCCAACACCAGAATGCCGTCGGCCGACCCCGTGCAGTAACATCGGAGCTACAGTGGTTGGCATATACTTGTCGCATAGAATTGATGCAGCGAGTGTGCAGTTGCAGCTTCGAAATAGTGTGCGATTGAGTTACGGGTCCAATGGTAACAAGGGATATGCGAATCGGCATCCGAACATCCCGAAGAACATATGGTCTGGCGATTTCAGCATCGGAGAACAGAAATGGGTGTGTGGATCGAGCGAGGAATTTTCTCGACCGCTTCGAATTGGGGTTGGGGATCCCATTTACCTTGAAAGGCGTTCGCGTCGTGTTCTACACAGCATGGAACTGTTCATGGTCACTGGAATATCACATCGACCGTCACACCTTGGAAATGAGCCATCTCACCCAATTTCAAATCGTTCCGCATAAGCCATTTCAAATCAAGGGGCTTAGGAAATATCTGGGGAGATTTACGTATAGTGGGTACCCTCAAAAGATATGAAGTCTTATCGTTACATTGAAATTCACCGTGTCCTAGTTGAATTGAACAGCAAACTATGAGCAATTTATCCTTGAGGAACTCATTTGCACCGATCCAGACATTGGACAAGCGGCCGCGAGAAGAGTTGCATTCGTGTCCTTCAAGAGCCGCTGAAGTAACTGAAGCCGGATAGTGCCGATAAAACAAAGGCGTTTTGGAAAACGGAGAGACAATGCTCGTATGTGTCGGCACAGCTGGAGTGCAAAACATCCGGTGGTCGCAATACACAAAACGCACGATGTGAGGTGAATTGCAATTGATAAACTGGTTCTGATTGACAACAGGAGACACTGTGACCCATAGGACCGGTTGAAGGGTGCTAAACGTCTCAAAGTATATGAGAGTATTTGCATTCAGTATTTGGAATAACTTTTGTGAACTATGTGCGTCACAGTGGATGTGGTGCACACCGCTGATCCAAAATGTTTCGGAGTACCGGCGACTCGGGCGGACGATTCAGTTGTCCATTTGTTTGTCGAGCTTGGCAATTCGGATGCAGACGTTTCGTCACCAATCGAGGTGATATCATCAGTGCAGCGTTGTCTGCAGCCTGGTCGCGAAAAATCGTACCAGTCAAATCGAGGAACGGTCCATTTCTGGATTTTTCACGACCAAGCTACATTCAACTTTGCACTGATGATGTCAGCTCGATTGGTGACGAAGCGTCTGGCCAAGGTCGGCGAACAAATGGACAACTGAATCAGTGAACCCACAGAAGCTAATCCGATATTATTGTCTGCACTGTGACCTACTGTCGTAGAACGACTTGCAGGCTTCGGACTTCACGATCTAGAAGAAAACTGACTTTTGCACTGTGTCTACACGCAAAACGTTGTGGTGGTCTTTCATCCGAAGTTAGTTCTGCAGCGGTTGTACAGCTTCACCGTATTTTATGCTGGCTTTCATGATCTACTGTACAGTTTGTTTTAATGGTTCCCACCCGATATGCACACTTGTAAAGTCCTAACTGCTCTTCTGGTTTCTGTCGGTTCGGGATTCAACGATTGCCGTTCGTTAGTTCCCTACGACTTCGATCGTCCATTCTACCTAACGGAATTACAGTAGTAGACGGAGTTATGTCATTGACATAGGATTGCGCAGCCAGGTTTGGAAATGTCCACAAATCAGAACAATTTCTTCTTAGGCTGCGAGTTCTTTAGCAGTTATATTAGTTTTCGTTGGTTTTCCAATACAGGTCTCCGGTTCGTTTTGGAAAAATGCAGTTGAGAACTGTGGAGTTTGCCGATAGGTTAATCTCCACATTTAATTAGTCTTACTAATTCTTGAAATTCCTGCTAAACTAGTCTACCAAGTGTCTAAACTATGTCAATGCATCCGGAATCCGAATCAGAAGGGAATTCAGTAAACCTAGCTCACTACGTCAACAGGGTTCGTAAGGGAATTCGGAAGTACGCTTTGCAGTTGAGGGCATGCATTATACACCGTCGCTGCACCAAGTCGTACGAAATCGTGAGGTGGCCAGTCCATGACGTAGCATAGTGACATGAAGAAACGGACTGAGAGACTTGGTCAGACTAGTGCGTGTCGTCTTCGTGGATGGTGTCCTCGGGATGGTCCACACCAATGGTTAGAAATCCAATCAAACATATTGCAGCCAAGCAGTTAGTGGCACTCCTGCACTCAGTTTCTTGTACGTTGCTGTTAATTTTCATTCCAACCCGATCGCTTTTGAATGCTTCTTCCATGCCGCTGTTGTCTATTGTTTGCTGCCCTGTTTAGGTACAAGGGCATTCCGTTAGGACAGTGTCGACGGATTGACAATGTAAAGACGAGCATCCCACTTGGTCGAACCTCGACGGATATCACGAAAATAAAAAATAAGTAATCGTCAGCTTCATGCCGTAACGGCGTTTCGCTGCCGTGGGACGACCACCAGTCGCATGCGGGCTAAGTATACCGAGAGGACGCCCACCCCTATGCGGATCCGAATCCACGCCGCAAGATTACGAGACAAGCTCGATACCAATAGGCTACGGACCGACATCGAGAAAATACTAAGGGACTTTGTCATTTGCACTTTGTCGATAACAAATGTTCCGAAAATGTGCGTTCTTGTGATACCGTTCACTTATTGCAGATTCACTGAAACGCAGATCCACATGGTGCACTCAATGGAGATTCGCACTGAAAATATACACGGGACACGGCAATGTCCAAATTTGAATAGCGCCTCGTCCTGAGAATTGCAAACAAGCGTATTCCTGAGCATGTCAAATCTACTGAGGAAACAATCTAATCTGAGCTTTGGCGAGATTTCTCAACACCATTTAGAAACGGACATCATAAGAGGTTGATCATAGGGCGGTACACGGACGCCAAAAACCGAGGCTCATAGGAAATGGGTAATAGTTGTCGACCGAAATTGGTAGAAGGTTCGGATATCGTTCTTATCAACCTAAAATGATGCACTCTACTCGATCGAACTCGTGTTACGGTACTAATGTAGGAGAAAGATACAGAAATCAACTTACTATATCGTGCGTTCGCCTATTTGATCTAATATGAAGTTGCGATTACGTCGCCCGAGCTGAACGAAGGGCGTCTACGCATATCGCGTACAACAAGATCTCAAACTACTACATGTTGCCCATTAATGCGAAAGCTTGATAAACTTTTACGATTGATCCACGCACCAGAATCGGCATTGATCATTCAAGATAAGTCAGTCAGGTGAAACTTCGGGGACTAAGGCGGTGGAAACCCACTTTTGTGGGCACAAACACAAACGGGGTATGGCCAGACTAGGTTTCCGCTTATGGAATTCGCAGTGCATTCTCATCTGGTATCTCGATGCTTTTTCCGCCGTAGGACCGTGGGTGTTCCTATATGAGGGAAGCACAGCGCCAGAACATCCTAACCTAGATAGTTATAGAGGTTTCGGGAAAAGCAACTGAACAAACAGACTTTCTGTATTCAACCTCACGGAACAGACGGAAACGACTGAAGAGAACATGAGATTTGATCGAATTCAGACTGACCTACAGAAAAGAATAGCCTGAGGGAATCCGTATCGATTGCTGTAATAACTGCCTCCATTCGATCTGACTTATGTGAGCTAAAAACCAGCGTAGCCCTCCTATACCATTTCTCAGTCCAGTGCATACATACTACGAGCAAATTCCTCGGCGAGGAAGTCATGTTCTTCGGATTGTCAACCAAATGATACATAGCAGGAGTAAGCGCTCGCAGGTGCGTTTGATGTGAGTTAATTAACATACGAACTACCTCGGATGAACTAAGGGGGGGGAATATAAGTTCTTTATGAAGCAAGTTGATTGCAGAATGGATTTGCAGGTAACCGCCTAGCCCACATCACTGACGTTGGCGCGTAATTTGAATCATTTGCGGAACGAAGCAGACGCCAATAAGGTGACCGGGCTTAAGACTTGCATGTGTGCATTTGGTCTTGCAGAGCAGCGCTTCCAAACATGGTCACGTGTGTGTGATTAGGCGCGTGGTCGGAGATGGCATAATGTGACCAGCATGTATTATCCACCAGACACCTTAGGTATGCGAGCTCGAGAAGCTGAGGGTGTATGTGAGTGACCGAATCCGCGAGTCCGCGAAAACAGAAAACTGCGTGACACAAGAAGACGTATTGACAGCTTGTGTGGCAATCAGCCCTAGACAAACCATTCTTGAGTCTGCACAGCTCGTCTTGGACATGCCGACTAGTAATCAAGAGATCTGTTTATCGAAAACGAACATAGTCTGTGCAGTACCTACATCTTGACAACTTCATTCCAATGCCATACAAGCTGACGCTAGTCAGCACTTTATACATCTGCAGGAGAAGAATACGCGGCGGCCCCGATTTCCTGAAAGAGAACGCTGTTGACTAACACACAGCAAGACGAACTGTTGTTGCTGTTGTTTCCCTCTTCACAGCCATCTGAATCGGTTGTATCCTGTTGCTGTAGCCGAGACGTTTCTCTCATATGACTAACATCCAACATGGCGAATGCTGACAGTTTTTACTCGCGAGGTACTGCCCCACGTGATTTTTTAGTGGTACTTCGCTTGGTTTGATCTTAATTCCAGCGAATTCGAAACCGCTGTTTCCTCTTCCTCGATTTTTCGGAATCTTGACATCTTTGAGCATAACGACACTTTCTCTTCCGACGCTTCATGTGCGAGCCTTTTCGCGTTTTGTGAACCCGTCAATTCCCAGGTAACTTGATGAGCAAACCGGTTCAGTGCTACCCACTCTGGTGCTGGTGATCCTTAGTTGCTCATTATTGTGTTCCCTCCGTTTCGAATTCGGAGTGGCGTGCCATTGTGCAATTGGCCAGTTTTAGACTGGCACATCCTGTTTTCATTTTATCACGGATAGTTTGGGTTTTGCGCTTTCCACCGTGGTGTTGATTTGTTCCCCTACTCATCTGCATTAGAAATGAGTTATGACCTTGTACGATGCGACTACGAGGTGTGGCACACGCATCCACCGCTAAGGATACTGCGCGAGGGTAGCCCTGCCCCACGCCCCTAAGCAGGCTGGAACCCACGTCGTCAGATTACAACACATGCTTGTTGCCTCTAAGCTACGAGCCAATAACTGCTCTGTGTGTGGTGAACTGTTGAGTCAGTACGCTTCAACTCCGCCTTCATTTATCAACATTATTGGAATAGATAGTCCTTCGGTTTCCCCTCTTACTCCCCTACCAATATCTGCCCCTCAAATTTGTCTAGAATTTAATTTTATGGGATTGATGCGTCATTCGGCAAGGGCTCGTCACTACTGACTTTAGCGCATACCTCGTGATTTGGTTGCTTCTCTTCGATTCTTAGTGACTGGGCTGTTCGAGTTGCTTTAACGGTACTTGTACCCCAGTGAATGACAGTAGCTATCGTTTTTTTCAACCGATCAGTTTCTGGCCCTCCCACTTTCGAAGGAGTGTTTTCATCAAACACGATTTGGTATCTTGAGGTGCCAGCCAGATAGCTTGTTTATGCATTCCCGGACCTTATCACTCCAGAATAATTTAGAGTCATGTTTCCACACTTGAAATTCCTCTTTTCATCCCATCATAAGCTGCAGCTACAATGATTCAGCATCAGGCAGGCCCATCAGCGTCGTTCTATTTGAGGCACATTTTTCCCGACTATCTTCCATCTGTATCCAAATTACTCTAGTTTTCGCATTGCGTTCTCTCTTTTTGCATCCCCTCTTTGTACCGCCCTAGATTGCGATCCACGGTCAGAGCTTTTGTTCCGGTGCCCAGTCCGCCTTCCATCTACTACTGAAGAACATAGTAAGGTGAGTAATATTGTGTCGCTCGTCAGGCACCTTGATTTTCTATCTGGTCTATAAACTTTATTTTCCTTGCGAAATTGCGAGTCCCTCTGGGCTCATCGAAGTCTCCCCAGTACCCCGGCTGCAGTAGTCCGTATCATTCGCCTCTTTGTTTGTGTACTGCGGTATTCCCTATCTTTGTCATTTCACAATTCCTGTTCGCATGGGCGCTTCCCAAAGATATGCACTGGCTAGTTTTCCATTTCCTTCATTCTCTTTGCAGGGTTATCATTGTGAATGGGGTAACCAGCTTCCTGCTGTTCATCGGCAAAATGTCTGTGGTCATTATCAGTGGTAAGCAATCAGGACTGTGTTGTCCATTCTTTCCCTGATAGTCTAGTTTGTGTTTACGAATTGAGGCTCATCGTGTCGCACTACCGCACTTAAGTCCGATGTGAAACCCAGTGTGACCGTCGTCCATAGCAGTGCTGTACTCGTCATATACCGTAACGCAGCCTCACCAACGACTCCAAGTAGACACACAACCGTACACTCACAAACAGCTGAACGTTGACGGAACGGATTCTTCGCAGATTTCATCACACCGTTATAACCATCATTCACTTAAAAAGGCTTATTGGTAACGGCTTGAAGCCATCTCCTGTTATGTCTCGAGTCACGCATAAGGTATAGAGGCCTGAAATGCATTTGCGACATCTCTGGAGTCAAGGAGGGATTTCGCTCAGTCTGAAATCCTGTGCGTACAAGGCCACAGTGAGGGACGTCATACTCGATAGGAGTAGGGCTTGATCATTTCGATCAGACGACCTGGAACGTCCTCCAGTTTTGGACCATCGTTGCCCCCGCAGTATTGCTAGTGTCGGACGGCACTAGCGTGTTCCCAATGATGATGTGCGTAGGCGAGTACTAGGCCGAGATAGTCTGGTTAGTTCTTTAGAGCAATAAATGATGTTGGATAAATTGCTTTGGCTTTGACACAGCTACGTATGTTCGGTCCATCGCAATGAGGCTGGAACTTACCGTGGTGCGTTGGTTTGTGTGCCTCAGTGATCCATTGAGCTATACTGGGTGGTGCATTTTTTGTACCTTCAGAGCCACTCATACCAGATTGGTCAATGGTTAGAGGCCAGACAAACTCAGCCTCCTGGTCCTCCAGGTTGGGGGTTGGAATGAGAGGGGCTCCTTATTCCTTAAAATGGACTCCTTGTAGCACAATGCCAAAACCGATGTCTTGCTGTCAGGTTTTTGAACCAAAGGCTTTGGTTGAGAACCATAAGCGTTCTCCTGTCTAGGCCTGGGCAACCTGACAGTATCCTGCCCACGCAATACAATGAATCACACTTCAAACAAATTTCTGATGCTCTGGCCACCGCAGAGGATAATCAACGGTGCCCTATCTGCTGCATCGGGCAGGGTAGATAGGGGTTTGGATGCTACTGCTCAAGCCTTCCCGTCTTCTTATTCCCTCTCTTGCGCTTTTTCACCCTTATCGTCCCGTTCCAGCTTCACTTTTATCCCCCCAGTTTTCAACCCCCCAATTCTCGGCCCTCCCCCACCTTGCTTCAATAGTCGCTTGCCTTTTAGTTTCAACTCACAGGTGATCGCGGAACGTCATTCCTGCACTGTCAACAGGCCCATGTCCAAGCAAGCGGCTCATTCCAGTTCATCGGTTTCCATTTGGACCCCTCGATCCTCCTTCAGATTGGCATGCCTCAATGTTCGTTCATTGCTTCAGATCGGCCAACAGGCAGCACTTGTCCGAACATTAGAGACCCTATCGATCGATATCTGCTGCTTGTCTGAGACCCGCCTCCAAGACTCGAGCTCTGTACTCACTCTACGATCCCCTTCAGGTGACACTAGCAGCACTTTCTCGTTGCGCCTATCCGGTGACAATGCAGCCTCGAGCACCGGCCAAGCCTGTGTTGGTATTGCTCTGAGTCCCCGGTCTGAAGCTACTCTGGTTGATTGAATTCCAGTCAGTAGTCGGATGTGTGCGGTCCGATTGGCTGGCTCCTTCAAAGCTTCGAAGTCACGTGGGACTAACTGGTGTCTATTCGTTATCGCTGCCTATGCACCGACAAACTGTAGCGATGACTCGGTAAAAGACGACTTCTATCGCCAACTGAACGAGCTCCTTCGCCACAGAAGAAGCTCGGACACTGTAGTGCTGGCTGGGGATCTGAACGCTCAAGTTGGGAAATTATCCGCAGATGAGCTGCATCTGGGCGGCCAACATGTTATAGGCTCCCGTAATGATAACGGTGAGCGGTTACTTCATTTGTTTGAGGATGCTCGCTTATTTCTTGCGAGCACTAATTTCCGACACAGCACCCGCCGGAGGGTGACTTGGCACCCACCAGCCTCGAACCAGCTATGGACGCAAACCGATCACATTGCTATCAGTTACCGCTGGAGAGGCTGCGTCCAGAACTGTCGCTCGATTTGGAGCACAGGTGTGGACACCGACCATGAACGTGTATGTGCTGACATTCGGATGCGTTTTGGCGGACGCCCGCGACGATGTTGTGAGCGCATTGACACCAGCCAACTGGCGAAGCCAGCTGTTCTGAATGCGTATCCAAGTAAGCTGTCATGCGAGTTGGATAAACGCTCACTGGATGCAATTGAAGGTCACTGGTCCCGTATTCACCAGACCTTACTAGCAGCAGGAAAATCCTCATGTGGTGTGTCTATTCGCCAACATGGACATTGGGTTTCTTCAGAGTCTCTGGAACTTATAGATGCTCGCCGGCATATTCCGGCTGGAAGCGAACACAATGAAACTCGCAAAGAGCTCCGAGCAAAACTCCGTGTTAGCCTGAAGAGAGACCGCGAATCCTGATGGTCTCGTCGTGCAACCCAGATGGAAATGGCCGCCGCCCTTGGTAACCATCGTAAGTTATTCCGTCTGATACGGGAAACGGGCAGCAGGAGACCTGGTGTTAGTGAAACTATACGTAACGAGAGTGGACAGCCTATCCATAACTTATCAAAACGCTTGGAGCGTTTGGTTGAGCACTTTGAAAGGCAATTTAATCGGTCGGAATGGTTAGATTTCTCGCCGACCAGTGATCACCCTGCTCTGTGGGCTGTTCCTTTGGATCCACCCTCTCGTTCAGGAGTCGAACGTGAGATTGGACTGTTGAAGTTAAATAAAGCCGCGGGACAAGATGACCTTCCTCCAGCCCTCTTCAAATTCGGAAGACCTACTCTTGTGGATGATTTACACGAGTTACTAGGGAGACTGTGGGAGAAGGAAACTGTCCCAACCGATTGGAGCCGCTCCATCATAGTCCCAACTTTCAAAGGAGGCTCACGATCGGAATGCGGCATCCATAGAGGGATCAGTCTGATCTCCATCGCCTCCAAATTGCTTGCCTCTAAAATCCTTCACAGACTGTCTGGCACGCGTGAAAGCCAGATTCGTGAAGCGCAAGCCGGGTTTCGTCGAAGTCGTGGCTGCATTGACCACATCTTCACCTTGCGTCACTTGTTGGAGCACCGCCACATATATTGGCGGCCCATCGTAGTCGTGTTCCTCGATATCAAAGGTGCAGGCTCCGATGGCTCGGCCACGTGTTACGCATGCCCGCTTACCGACTTCCGCGACGTGTGTTGTTTGCGCGCCGGGGATGTGGATGGAAGAAGAGGAGGGGTGACCAAGCGGTGACTTACTCGAGAGGAATGAAGGCCCTCACTTCTGAGCTGGCCTCGGTTGGAGCGTCTCGGCTCCCTGGTTGGGTCCGAAAGACGATGAACACGTTTGGTTGGACACACTTGCTGATATGGCTAGGAGCCGACCTCAGTGGCGTTCGTGCTGTGAGTTTCTTTGTCCCACCCCATCCCTCTTAGCCTCCCCCTCCAATCACTATCTCATTATTTAGCTTTATATAATCTTGCATAATATTTTTGCTTTTTGGGTGCACAGCAGCCGGCTGGTAGCTTACCGGAACGATGCCCATCCGTTACCGGTAGCTCAGCCAGCTTGCACCAGTTGTTTTTTTCTCTCCTTTTTTTCTCTTTGTATTGCGGCACAGTAGCTGAGGTGTTCCCTACCTCTAGCTAACGTGTATGATGGTGTTGCTGCCTAACCTTCACCAAATCCGAATGTGATATGATAGAGAAGGTTCAACGGCGTGGATCCAAATCCGTCCCTGAGTTGCGAGACCTGTCCTATCCACACCGACTTCAACGACTGAACTTGTTCTCTCTAGGCTACCTCCGTCACCGAGGAGATTTGATATCTACTAGACGTATTCTCAGAGGAGAACTGGGTTGCGAGTTACAGGACTTCTTTCAATTCAACACTGAAAGTTCGACACCAAACCACCGCATGAAAATGTTCAAACCGAGGTATCTCCGTGCGCGGCTAAATTTGACCCTATCAACTCGCGTGGTAACTGATTGGAACCGGTTGCCGGATCCACTGGTTGATGCTGAGACAGAGGAACGTTTCAAATAACTGTTAGCTTCTCACCTGAGCGCGCTGGGATTCTGGTCAAAGCGTCTTTGGCGCTTACTGGTAATTTTTCCAGTTTTGCCCAGTTTAACCCCGTTTTGCACCCAGTTTTTGACTTTTTATAGGTCGTTTAACTGTTGCATACGCGTTATAATCACTCCGTTTTCCATTATGTCGGTCTCGCAGTGCACCGAGGCTGTTGTTCCTGATGGCTCGGATTCTGAGGTTATCGCACTTTGTGGTTGCCCAAGCTGCAATATACCAGTAACTGACGATTCCGGTGGTATGCAATGCGATGTCTGCAACAGATGGTACCATCAGCTTTGTACGGAGCTAAATACCTAGCAGTACGCAGCGCTGGCCTCTAGCGAAAAGTCGCTTTTCAGTTGTGCCAATTGTGACAGCCGCCGCCAAGGCCGCACGGCCTTTCGTACGAGAGACGAATCTCTTGATACCCGGCTGCGAAATGTAGAGCGTTCGTTCTCGATGCTCTCTGATCTTCGTTTAAAGATTGATCTGCTTATGACGACGCTTCCGGTCTCCAACAAGGCAGATTTGATCGCTTACACTGATGATCAACTTGTGGCACCTATCATTATGTCACCGGTCCAGATGGCTACCGACCACCAAAATGAAGCAGCTTCGGACGTCGTATCTAAATCTACCCTGATCGACGCCGAATTGCTGGTTCAAGGGTCACTTCGAGTTAAGCGAAGAAGAGCCAGGAAACCTCGTAAGCTCTCTGCTAAACAAGAAGTTGTTGTCTCGGCACCGGAAACGAGCCAAGTGTCGTTACTTGGCAAACCGTCTGACGGTTGTGCGAAGGCGAAGATCACAACACGCACTACTTGTCAGCCGAAGTTGCCGGAAATCTTGGTTCTCACCGAGAAGACATATTCTGAAGGTGTGCTTGATTCTGCTCAAAGCGAAAAAGCCTCACGGGACCCTGCTCCTGTTATCAAGAAGAAAAAGCAGACAAAATCTGCTATAAAGCCTTCCGGTGAAATCGATGACCCTAACAAAAGTAAGACATCGACAATGGAGCGAAAAACATACGCTGCCGTTGCTACATCATCGGAGGGGCTAAAGACAGTTCCATCACCAGTAGTGAAGCCACCTGCTCCGAGTGCCGAATCAAAGACCCGTGGGGTTAATACACCCCGTCGTGGCGATTCTTTCACGGATAGTAGCGTTATATTCCGTAACGCGGCTGAATCTACTGCTGTCCTTCCTGCTGATCGCATGTTGGACGACCTTCAATGGTTTAAAATGTGCGTAACGAAGCTTCTTCCGCCTGGTTTTCCAGGCGTTACTGTCAGGAAGCTGATTAGACTGGGGAACGTCCCAGTTAACGTACCAAACCCGCGACCGCGGCTACTTCGTGTGGTACTCTCTACCCCGGAGGAACGCAATGCTCTCATGCGGTTTGCGTTTAAGCTGAAAGGTACAAATATTAGCGTTCAGCCGGACCTTCCGCTAGCCGATAGGCTGAAGCTAAGGGAGGCCATCAAGGACCTCAAAAGCAGGCGAGCGGCCGGTGAACAAGGTCTCCGGTTAGTGGGTTTTCGGGTGGTCAGCCGGCGGTCCTTTTCCGCCCTACCACTGCCCATTCTGGTAGCGCACGACCCAGGTCTGGATCTAACGAAAACCTTCAGATAGTGCTAAGTAATGTGCGCAGCCTAAGGAATAAGGTGTACGAGTTAGGTCTGCTTGTAGATGGGTCTCATCCCGATATACTCGCATTCACTGAAACGTGGCTGTCTCAGGACATCACGGATGGTGAAGTACATCTATCTGGCTACGCACTATTTAGATGCGATCGCTCTGCTGGCCGACAGGGAGGGGGCGTCGCTCTTTATGTGAGCTGTAAACTTGACGTTTTGAAGACTTGCTTATTTCAGTCGGCAGACAAAACTGTTGAAGCTCTATCGGCTGTTATTAGCACATCCTCGGCTCAGGTTACAGTTGTAATTGTGTATAGAAGCCCTGGGAGCGTATCCAAAGAGGTACTTGAATTCATTCGCTCCCAGTCCGCAAATAAGTGTTTGGTGATGGGCGACTTCAACCTCCCAGAGATTTGCTGGGCAGATCTTTCTTGCGACTCAGCGTCAGGCACATTCGGCGCTGATCTGCTTGAACTTACGCTCCAAGTATCTTTGCACCAGTTCATTGACCTCCCCACTAGGTACATGGACGCCCAAGTACCGTCTATCTTAGACCTTGTATTCGCTAAGTCACTCGATTTTGTTGATGACATTACTTACGGACCTCCACTGGGTTCCAGTGATCATGTTTGTTTGCTCTTCAGTTGTACTCTGTCTAGACGCTACCAGAGTACTGTTGAGTCTCGCCCGAACATATGGCAAGCAGACTATCAATCAATGAGAGCCAAGGCTTCTGGTTTCCATTGTGAGATCTCAGACGACGATACTGTCCAGGTTGCCTGGGATAAATTTAAGTCCTACCTCACAGAGGTCTCTGCTCCCTTCATCCCAGTCAGAAGGAGAAAGGAGGCCCGAGCACAGCCGCCCTGGATAGATCCCACTGGCAGGCATCTGCTCACAAAGAGGTCTAGATGTTGGCGGACTTACCGAGATGCTCCGTCCACCGATACTTATGACAGGTACCGTAAGGCTAGAAATAGGTGTAAGCAACACCTAAGGGATGCTCGGCTCAATTTTGAAAAAGGGTTAGCGGACGAAGCTTCAGAGAATCCAAAAAGATTCTTCGCTTATGTCAAAAGGCGCTGCGGTTCGAACATGTCAATTCCAGTATTGATGCGTGATGACGGTACTCATGCGCATACGGACTATGACAAGGCCTGCGTACTCAGTGGGCAATATGCGGCAGCGTTTGTAAGGGAAACCTCTTTGACAGGCGTTGAGCTGGTTTGCAGGACCCCAGAGGGTTCAGAACTATCTGAATTTATTGTAGCGGAGACTGCAGTTCGTAGGCTGTTAGAAGGGCTGAACCCTTCTAAGGCCTCTGGGCCTGATTTAATTCACCCGAAACTGTTGCATGAGTTGGCTGCGGAACTAAGTGGACCGCTCGCTATTGTGTTTCAGAAATCGCTTGCCAGTTGTGCATTGCCTTCCGAATGGAAGGAAGCTGTCATCTGTCCCATCTTCAAACATGGGGACAGGGGTCTGCCTGCAAATTACAGGCCAGTTAGTCTGACGAGTGTAGTAGTCAAACTCCTCGAGAAACTGGTGAGAGATTCATTGGAGAGTCATCTGAGTAGATTTAATCTACTTAGCAATGTACAACACGGATTCCGGAAGGGATTTTCGTGTCTGACGAATCTGTTGGTGGCTCGCGAAAGTTGGGCGGATGCAGTGGATAACGGCCACACACTGGACGTGCTTTTCGTCGACTTTTCGAAGGCATTTGACAAGGTACCCCATTTGAGGCTCGCGCAAAATCTGTTCTCCTACGGGGTATCTGGCCGCGCCCTTCATTGGGTGACTGCCTTCTTGGAGGGTAGAGAACAATGTGTACGGGTATGCCGGGGCCTATCATTTAGGCAGTTTGTCCTCAGTGGCGTGCCGTAGGGCTTGGTCCTTGGACTGCTGTTGTTCTCTATCTATGTGAATGACCTACTCGCGGAGCTTGAGGTACCATCGCTAATATTTGCTGATGTCCTGAAGCTGTGGAACTTCGTGGATGTTCCTGGGGGTTCCGAAGCTATTCAGCGAGCATTGGATAAGCTTTGGGACTTGTCTACTTTACGGTTACTGCCCATAAATCAGGCAAAGTGCTCCGTTCTTCTAATTGGAGCAGGTTGTCCTAGTGCGAAGTACCTGGTATGTAGGTTCGAACCCCCCGTGTATCTAGCCAGGTTGACCTAGGCGTCGTACACTCTTCGGCGTTACACTCCGGCGACAACTGGAAGAAGGCCGCAAGCAGAGGTTTCCGCATGTTGTGGTTAATCCGACGGTCTTTCGGAGTCTTGACGGGCGGCATCTTTACTAAGCTGTTCTCGGCTTTCGTTCGCCCTCATCTGGAATACTGCGTCCAGGCTTGTCCGCCCTGCCTCGTCCGGGACGAAATGGAGCTAGAGAGGGTTTTACGAGTGGGTACTAGGTTAGTCGAGGGATTACGGGGACGGACGTACCCCGAGCATCTACTTAGTTTGGGAATGCATTCCATGCGCTACCGAAGGCTTAGAGGAGACCTAATCCTAACCTACCGTATCTTGACTGGGAAGGTTGGTCCAGATTTATCTTGGCTATTTAGTCCCGCTAGATTGTCTATTCTACGCGGTCATTCCTTGAAGCTGGACAAACCGCGGTCGGATCGGATTAGGGCGGAAATCCGGCTGTCACGCCGAGTTATCGACCGCTGGAACATGCTTCCGGAAAGTGTTATCAGGGAATCTACGGTGAAGGGGTTTGAGCGGCAACTTGACGCTCTTGGGTGGCAACACGAAACCTTTCCACTTTCCTGAGTAACTCGCATCTTCGTACTTCGATTTTCTTTTCTCTACTTTTCTTCACGCATTGGTATTATTTTCCTATATAAGTGCATTTCCTTATTCTGTACCTTCGAGTTCTCTTCCTATCCTTTGCTTACTTCACGTGACTGCCACAGCAAGGACTGCTAGGGCAGGAAACGTGGGCATTAACTGGTTGGCCAGGGTGCGATACGGATGTTTCCGTTTTAGATCCATCGAGAACTGAGCACTTCATCAATTCCTGGCTCAACGATCCACTCAAGATGGAACACTCACGGGATTCTC
>OX104065.1:137664949-137694255 GCA_944474145.2 Dicrocoelium dendriticum | reverse complement strand
CAATAGCCTACGAAAGGTGAGGCAAGGATTTCCTCCACTCAAGACGGATGATGGCCCAACAAGAACGTCTATGGAAGCTGCAAACGCGCTGCAGATGCAATACGCCCCCACGTTTCAAAGGATCTTGCCACCAAGCGACCTACCAAGCTTCGTATTCTGCTCACCAGGACTAACCCACATCAATTTTACCGCAGAAGCTGTATTGCAAAAGCTGACTTCTCTACGCAAACACAGCTCGCCGGGTGTCGACGCCATTCGTCCTGAGGCATTGGGAGCAGCAGCAAACCAACTGGCAGGATATTTAGCTCAGTTTTTTCAGCACTGCTTAGACCAGAACCAAGTTCCCGCCATGTGGAAGCTTGGAATAATAAGCCCGATTCACAAAGGTGGAAGCAGAACTGATCCTTCCAACTACCGCCCAGTAACCCTTCTTCCTATACTCTCCAAGGTCATGGAATCCATAGTTGCCGATGCACTGGTGTGCTATCTGGAAAACTGCAACCTCATCACTCCCTGAACAGCACGGTTTTCGTCGACAGCGGTCATGTACAACTAATTTACTAATTGCACGCAGTAGTTGGACCGAGGCAGCCGACGCTGGAGAAGGTGTTGATGTGCTCTACCTGGATTTTTCCAAGGCTTTCGATCGCCTAGACCATCGGATACTACTATCCAAGCTGCAGCATTACGGGATCGGCGACCCTCTTTTAAGCTGGATCGCCAGCTTTCTCTTTCAAAGGCAATTAGTGGTCAGAGTTCGGAGCTCTTTGTCGGACCCCATACAAGTCGAGTGTGGTGTGCCGCAAGGCTCGGTTCTAGGTCCACGTTTGTTTTTGGTGTTCATTAATGACCTTGCACAGGGAATCGCTTCAAACTTCCTAATGTTTGCCGACGATATCAAGATCTGGCGCAGGATCCAGGCGAACACCGACCAACATGTGCTCCAAAGTGACTTAGATACAGTGTATCAATGGTCGATCCAAAATTTATTGCATTTCAACGTCAGTAAATGCAAGGTGCTTTCCATCCGACATCAAAGCAGCTACTCATACCGACTCGGAACGGATGTACTGCAACAATCAACTCTCGAACGTGACTTGGGTGTCCTGGTTCAAGATGACTTGGGTTGCTCCAGACAATCCGAAAAGGCCTCGAAGACCGGGAACCAACACGTTGGGCTGTTGAGGCGGGCGTTTGGACAAATAAACAGCTCCATATTTCGACAAATGCTCAGTGCGTATGTTCGCCCCCATGTCGAATATGCAATTCAAGCCTGGCATCCATGGCTGAAACACGACCTTAATGCACTGGAACAGCCACAACGCCGGGCATCTAAGAACGTAATTGGAATGCGCAATCGTCCTACCAGGAGAGGCTGCGACGACTAGGATTGTTCAGTGGAAGCTATCGCAGACTACGAGGCGACCTGATTATGGCATACTTGATTCTGCGAGACCCACATCATGTGTGCCGCCCTTTACTGCAACTCAGCAGCAATACAAACCTGAGGGGCCACTCATTAAAACTCGCAGAACAATACAGTCGTCTGGAGTGCCGCAGAAATTTCTTTTCCATCCGAGTCTGTCACCCGTGGAATGCTCTCCCAGAATCGGTCGTTTCTGCCCCGACACTAACAATATTTAAAAGACGGTTGGACGATGCACTCATCCACTTACACTTTGTTACTTAACACTATGTCTCCATCCTACACCTGGAGTTTACCCTGGAATTATTTGTTGTTATCTGTGGGTGTTGTGAATCTAAGTGGATCGCAGGACTGCAGCGAAGCAAACGATAAGTCCTTATTTTCGTATTTAAAGTATTAACTATTTTACTATCCTTTTCATCATAATTGTTATGTTGATATCCCCACCAACTATCCAACGGGGCTTGTAAAGCAACGCTTCTTAACCCGTATAAATTCATTGTTCATTGTTCATTGTTCAAATGCAACATGTATTAAATGCCCAACGGATCGAAGTCGTTCCATTTTTGGTGTATCTGGAGTATTAAAAAAATACTTAAGCGAATTAAATTGCTCTAGCACTTGGTACAGAGATTCCAACCTTTCCTTCAAGTCCTTCAGCAGTAGTTCAAGCGCAGCAATCGTTTCAATCGCCTTAGAGGGCGATTCTGCAGTAACTGCGCTGTGCTCTATCTGAGAAATCTTATGAGAACTATCAGTGGGTTTCCTTTTTACGCACAATTTCGGTTTTATATCCATCTTGGATGAGCAGCCTTTTCCGTGCTGAGTGACTGGTTATAAGTAGGATGTTTTGCCAGCATTTCAATGGCTTCATGTCTCTTCTTTGAGTTTCTTGTTTTAACTGAGGTAACGAGCATTTTTACTGATTGGTCCCTCGGTTTTAGGGCTTGTTGGAATTATTTTAGGTGGACAAGAATAAGAAAATAGGGGGACAAATTTTAACGTTTTGGTTACAGTGATCAAGAGGAATCAGACAGTTATCGACAAACCGCCGAGGAAACAGACAGGGATTTTAGGGTTTATACGACCTATCTAAAGTGCACGAGAATCACGAGGGTACAAACAGGCCACGGTTTCAGATGCAATGATCGATACAAACCAACCGATTGTAACAGTGCTCAGTTGTCCAGATTCCGCCGAGGGTAGATTGTCCTTCAGTAATCGACCGCTCAGTGCACAGGTAGCCCTGATGTCAACTCCGTGGCATGCCGCGTCACGTTATGCCGCAGGTTCCAACAGGCGCACACCCACAAATCCGGCCAAACAAAGAGATTTGCGTGCGTTCGATAGAGCGCGATTCACAATGCGGCGTGAGAGCTCTTGGCCAACCAAGGCAGTGTACGAAGATATAATTGCTTCTAGATGCCTCATGCAGCTACCGACAGGGTTGGTTTAGGTCTCTTGAAGTAGATCTAGCAATAAGCTTTCCGAAAACTTCAAAAACTTTGATGAAGGCAGAAAATTGGTGCATTCGTAGGCGAACGAATGCGCTGAAACGCAGCCAAAATTAAAAACCGGCGTTTGATGTGTATCCGTTTATAGTACCCACAAGAAAGTTTGCGCAATGGGTAGGCCTGATCGAGCCCGATTGAATGATTGTACCCAGGACGATGTGCGAAGAAATTTGAAACCGAAAAATTTAAAAAGTCAGGAGCAACGAAAAAATTCCGACCAGCAAGATAGGACCTGAAAGCCCTTGAATAATCGCAAGAGCTGATTTGACACCAAACGGCAAACGGTTGAACTGGTAAAGACCTCGGTGCGTATTGATTGTCAGCAACTCTTTTGAAGCGTCGTCAACTTCAATTTGAAGATAAGCATCTGATAAATCTAGCTTTGCATAGTGAGCGCCACCGGGGAGCTTAGCAAATAAATCTTCTGGGACTGGCAAAGAATACTGGTGCATTTTCAAAGCAGCATCCAATCCCGTAGAGTAGTCAGCACAGATACGAACGGTTCCATTGGTCTTCTTGAAGATAAGAATAGTTGCTGTGCACGCTGAATAGTTCACAGGTTGGATGACGCCGGCCCGCTCCAAACGATCAAGTTCCGCATCAGCAATCGGCAGCGCAGCGTACGGTACCGGTCTTTTGGGTCGGAATACCGGTTTGGCACCGTCTTTGGGAGTAAAGCTTGCGTTGGTCTGTGCAACTTCCCAAGTCGTTGCGAAACACAGACGGGAACTTCCTTCGTCGCTGCTCGATCAGGTTGTTGTTTGGTTCGTCACCTTCCGAAGAGGGCCTCGTATAGCCGAGCCGGAGGGTATTGCAGACTTGACTCAGGTGAATGTCGAACAGGTGGAGCTTCTGGATCCAGTCGAGTCCATGCACATTCATATGTGACAGCCCCGTAATATACACGACACGGTTTGCTCGAGCAGCGCCAAAAACCATTTCACACTACAGCTCACCAATGAGATTAAGTTGGCCTCCTGAAGCGTTAGGTGCAATATGTGTCGTTCGGCTGATTGACGGAGCACCAATACACCGCAAAGTTTGCTGGGGAACCCTGATGTACTTTCTGCGAGCTACATGTTCATCAGAGTAGGCCGCTTGAACCGTACTATAGCTGCTGAAACTTGGGAACATTTGAATTCGGCCGCGTATGTCTTGCAGGCTTGAACTGCAGTCTGCATCGGCAGTACGTTTCCTTATGGCCCCCTTTATGACACTTGTGGCATACATGCGTCAGGAATGGAAACACTCGCACAAAATGCCACTCACCACATCTCCAACAGGCAGTCGGAGGCTTGGGATTCTCTCTGGGCCTTTCATGGCCTGTTTCATTTGGAAGCGGTTTCTTTGAGATGGTTTTTAACACAATAAGGCTTGGGGTTGATTGTTGCTTCTCCAGCAATAGCGTGTCATGTATGAGGTTCAGCAATCGTTGGCATTCCGTAATTATGGTCTGCAGAGTCATTTGCGGATCTTGTTCAAGTTTGCTCAGCAGCCTGGTGCGAATCTCTGCATCCCGTGGGGAATGTAGGCCACAGATAACCATCAGGCATTTGAACTGATCTGCCGTGATGGATTTGATGTCGAATTTTTCGCACTCGCGATTGAAGATGCCAGCGTAAGTGACGTAGTCACCAGCGTCCACCTTGGTGATCTTCAGGCATTGATATCGCGTGTTGCAGCTGGATGACTGCTCTCCAAATATTTGGCCCAAGCAATTGAGTCTCCTCAAAAAGTGACGTTAATGTCGCAACATAACAGCAATCAGACTTTCCAATCTTTAGAACAAATGTTGGCGAACAAGCTCGTTTTCAGTCGTTCCTCATCAGGCTAATACACCACAAATGAATGACATGAAACGTAAACATTAGTTAAGAGTACAGGTTCAAAACCCAGATGGTCTGAGTGACCAAGCTAGGCGATTGGCCACACGGCGATCAACAGTTTGTTTGTGTGTGTGTGGCGTTGTCCACACTATGCGTCCGTGTTACAGGGGACCAGGGTAGAGTTAGTGCCTGGACAAATTTCTTGTGCGCACATAGGTCAGGGTCATGAAGCCTGATGGCTATTGCCTCGGCCGCTGCCAGTAGACGACATCTAACCGCTCTTGTGTGACATCTGGGTACGCGGTAGATGGGCTGGAACGCCTCATGCGCTCTGACTTCATGGCTGGAGTTGATCAAGTGTGTAGACACTGCGTTTGCCACTGGTCTAGTCACGCCGTTATACAGCCAAGCTGGACAGTGTTCTCTGGCTCTCTCTCCACCATTTCCCGGCCAAGTTGTCCTCTTGGGCAACAGAAATAATCTGAGGGGGCATTCAACATGAGTCTACTCAATTAATTTGTTCCGTGCGTAGGACGTGAAGTGTCCCACCTCCACCCGTATGACTTAGTGCGACTGAGGTCCATTTGGCCGAAGGCAACGGGCTATACACGCACACCTAGACACATGCACAAGTGACTGGCGTACGCACAGAACAAATTAATTGAGTAGACTCATGTTGAATGCCCCCTCAGATTATTTCTGTTGCCCAAGAGGGCAACTTGGCCGGGAAAGGGTATAGAATTATTTCTGGCGCAATCGCCCAAACGTACTCTGCAGCAAGCTTACGGCTAAGCTTCTACTCAATGCCGACCCTGAATCAACAACTTAAGGACAGAATTCCAAGGTCCCGTACTTCATTCTGTGTACAGTGCATTTGATAAGAGTCTTTCGTTTTTGCTCAGTCGCCGCGCTGATCAGGGGTAGATTGGAACGCACTAATTTGCCGACCCACCAATGGCATGTACGTCTACTGTATTTACTCACCCACGCATGTCTGGGGGTGTGAATACGACGTGAGGACGCATATCGGTGCATGTGTCCTTGAAATATGTTAATGACCCTCGTCGATTCCGACAAAGGCCAGCTCAGATTGGGTCGATGCCTACGTTTTTGGCTGGTGGTTTGCAACATCTCGACAGCAGTGCATAATGCACTGGCTACCGTGTTCAAATGTTGATGGCGCTTCGACAGTTGCTTAATGTTATCCCAGCAAATGATAAAAGGGTTAGTGACAACGCTGTTGTAGACTGAATGTTACCTTCACATAAACCACCTTAGCAAAATAAGAATTCGTAACAATTAGGCGGTGAAAATATGAGATGCTACTTCTGCATAAATGAGTCCGGAACAATGTCTACCAGCTACTGGAGGCTCATCGGATCTATTTGCAAGTGCGCGGCCGCCTAAGGAGTTAATTCCAGCAGAATACAGAAATAAAAAGAAAGCTGAGTGCAGTGCCTTTTGAACAGATTTTATCAAATCTCATTTTATTCCATCAGCTTGGACAATTAAATCAAAATCAGTTTCGCAATGAGCACGAGAAGGAATTTTACAGTATTGGTATGGTAAAAGAATCCTAAAGTAGATAAAGAAGCGTTTAGGTCAAATCTAATCACCCATTTTAGAAAGAAAGGTGATGGAAGAATCCAGCGCGTACGATGCATTTATTTGATGAAGCCAGTCTGTTTACGGCTGAATATTCAAGCGTTGTTGGTGTATTAAGCATTTTATTGACTTGACTTGAGTTCCCCGCCTTGGCAGACTTGAATGTTTAAATATTCCTTATCGCCCAGATACGTATCCGGCCAATTTGGAAAACCTTAATATGCCATCGTACTAGAATTTTTGGTATTTTAAGTATCCATGGAAACTGTGTAAATAGATCACTGAGGATTCACGTTCAACCGTTTGTTCCACGGTCATGACACATTCAGTAGTTGCGAATGACTTAACAAGCGTAAAAGTATTGCCCATTAGTTAATTTCCGGTGGCCGGTGGGACTCTCTGGGACTCTTTTAACTTCCGATATAATTCCACGGGATGTACAGCTGAGCGGCTAATCGTACTCCCACAACGACCGAACAACAACAGATCATGGTGACGTGCTGGTATAGATTTGTTTTCCTATTTCGTTAGACTGCTGCTACCAAAAGAAATGCGGATGTTCTACGTGTGCCCTAAAGCTCGATCCACCTGAGTGTTGGCGAAATGTGGGTGGGTGAGATTTACTGTTTTATGTGAAGCTGCCGTTTGCACTAGTTGCAAAATACCCAAGACAAAATGAACCGTAATCGCTTTCAGCTCATACGTCCTTTTGACACGTCAAAGAAATAGAACAAGGGTTCAAATTCCCTACAGGCCTAGTGATCTGGAAGCAGAGAGTGCGGAGATGATATCTGAGATTGGGGCAGCACTACACGTATGCTGGTGGACTCGCACCAAACCGCAATCAGATCCCTCATGTATGAATTTGAAGTTGACGAGCTGCTAACAACTTGTCGTGGAGTGTGAGGCATGAATCCAGTAATACCAAGTGAACATCCAGTGGCCCTAGCTTGGCGAAAGCTGCTGCTGTCACACTCGCTTCCATAGCAGTCATCCTAGGAATACTGTAAACTGGCTTCCATGAACTTACCTGAGCTACAAATCAAGTGGACTGGTCACTACAGCAAGATTCATCTATCGAAGCAATATAGGCAATCCTAAAGGAGTATGGAAAACGATTGTGCGCAAGATCCGTAACCCTCAATTATCAGATGGTTGCACTAATGAAACTAAAATGGTTCGACAAGTATATTTTATTTCATTAGACATTGACGTGTACTAAGGAATAAATACAGTCCGATGGGTTCTGCCGCCGATTACGTGGTGTCATAATCATGGCTGATTTCACGCAACAGCACCAGTGTTCAAAAATCCCAGCCACAACGAAGACGACCCACAAGAGGATCATTCATTAAGTGACGCTGCACTTGAGGAGTACAGATGACGGAGCAATGTTAAAGGGTTCAGCCGGGACAGTCCCTGACTTCCAGGAGGGACCATGCGTCGGCACTTGTGGTGCACTTCAATTCCTTATTCACAAATATTTAGGAGGCGGTACAGAGTTTGATTTGTGTAGGCCCTGCCCCTTTTGACAGAAGAATTTCGGCATAGTAGATGCTCGCAAGATATTCATTGGTAATTGGCGGTGCTTCACATGCTATACCTAACGATTCGCATTTACTTGTCTGCTTCAAATCTGTGCGAATCATGTTCCACATTGAGATTGCGGGTCGCATTGTGGGTTTGGTAGCATCCACCATTCAAATCTGATAATTGAGGGTTACATCTTGCGCACAATCGTTTTCCATACTCCTTTAGGATTGCCTATATTGCTTCGATAGATGAATCTTGCTGTAGTGACTAGTCCACTTGATTTGTAGCTCAGGTAAGTTCATGGAAGCCAGTTTACAGTATTCCTAGGATGACTGCTATGGAAGCGAGTGTGACAGCAGCAGCTTTCGCCAAGCTAGGGCCACTGGATGTTCACTTGGTATTACTGGATTCATGCCTCACACTCCACGACAAGTTGTTAGCAGCTCGTCAACTTCAAATTCATACATGAGGGATCTGATTGCGGTTTGGTGCGAGTCCACCAGCATACGTGTAGTGCTGCCCCAATCTCAGATATCATCTCCGCACTCTCTGCTTCCAGATCACAAGGCCTGTAGGGAATTTGAACCCTGTTCCATTTCTTTGACGTGTCAGAAGCACGTATGAGCTGAAAGTGATTACGGTTCATTTTGTCTTGGGTATTTTGATACTAGTGCAAACGGCAGCTTCACATAAAACAGTAAATCTCACCCACCCACATTTCGCCAACACTCAGGTGGATCGAGCTTTACGGCACACGTAGGACATCCGCATTTCTTTTGGTAGCAGCAGTCTAACGAAATAGGAAAACAAATCTATACCAGCACGTCACCATGATCTGTTGTTGTTCGGTCGTTGTGGGAGTACGATTAGCCGCTCAGCTGTACATCCCGTGGAATTATATCGGAAGTTAAAAGAGTCCCAGAGAGTCCCACCGGCCACCGGAAATTAACTAATGGGCAATACTTTTACGCTTGTTAAGTCATTCGCAACTACTGAATGTGTCATGACCGTGGAACAAACGGTTGAACGTGAATCGTCAGTGATCTATTTACACAGTTTCCATGGATACTTAAAATACCAAAAATTCTAGTACGATGGCATATTAAGGTTTTCCAAATTGGCCGGATACGTATCTGGGCGATAAGGAATATTTAAACATTCAAGTCTGCCAAGGCGGGGAACTCAAGTCAAGTCAATAAAATGCTTAATACACCAACAACGCTTGAATATTCAGCCGTAAACAGACTGGCTTCATCAAATAAATGCATCGTACGCGCTGGATTCTTCCATCACCTTTCTTTCTAAAATGGGTGATTAGATTTGACCTAAACGCTTCTTTATCTACTTTAGGATTCTTTTACCATACCAATACTGTAAAATTCCTTCTCGTGTTCATTGCGAAACTGATTTTGATTTAATTGTCCAAGCTGATGGAATAAAATGAGATTTGATAAAATCTGTTCAAAAGGCACTGCACTCAGCTTTCTTTTTATTTCTGTATTCTGCTGGAATTAACTCCTTAGGCGGCCGCGCACTTGCAAATAGATCCGATGAGCCTCCAGTAGCTGGTAGACATTGTTCCGGACTCATTTATGCAGAAGTAGCATCTCATATTTTCACCGCCTAATTGTTACGAATTCTGATTTTGCTAAGGTGGTTTATGTGAAGGTAACATT
Source organism: Dicrocoelium dendriticum (assembly GCA_944474145.2). Lineage (NCBI taxonomy): Eukaryota > Metazoa > Platyhelminthes > Trematoda > Plagiorchiida > Dicrocoeliidae > Dicrocoelium > Dicrocoelium dendriticum. Next base: position 137,684,675 of record OX104065.1, on the reverse strand, counting down.
CAGTCTACAACAGCGTTGTCACTAACCCTTTTATCATTTGCTGGGATAACATTAAGCAACTGTCGAAGCGCCATCAACATTTGAACACGGTAGCCAGTGCATTATGCACTGCTGTCGAGATGTTGCAAACCACCAGCCAAAAACGTCGGCATCGACCCAATCTGAGCTGGCCTTTGGCGAAATCGACGAGGGTCATTAACATATTTCAAGGACACATGCACCGCAATGCGTCCTCACGTCGTATTCACACCCCCAGACATGCGTGGATGAGTAAATACAGTAGACGTACATGCCATTGGTGGGTCGGCAAATTAGTGCGTTCCAATCTACCCCTGACCAGCGCGGCGACTGAGCAAAAACGAAAGACTCTTCTCAAATGCACTGTACACATGGTAGTACTTAGTAGACCCGTAGGCACCTAGTCAACATGCACGTCAAGCGCAACCACACCGGGATGTCAAAAAACATCCAAACACTCGAAATGACCATATCAAATAAAATGTATCGAAGGAAGTAAACGGATATGACGACATAACTACGAGTTAAATAAACATAGGAAACAAATTGCATCAGCGAATCGCGATAACTACAAATGGTAAAAAAATTATTCAGCCAACGCCATATGATAAAGTTACTCAAATTTAATACAATTAGCATGAGCGGCATGTGCAACTTGGTACATTACCAAGTACGCAAAACAAACCGAATAAAGTGGAATGAATTCTATCCACATTCAAATACCTAATGCAACGTCAGCCTCAGCATGGATATATATATATATATATATATATATATATATATATATATATGTATATATATATATATATGTATGTATAAAATCCCTCCACACCCCATCAAACCGCCGCCGGCTTGGCACCACAAAGTTGCGCCGAAAACAACCACATGGACATGCTCGCGAACTGGTAGGTTACGGCGTCACAATCCCAAAGCAAAATAGTCGCAATAGCATCTCTATTGTAACCTTGTAAAAACCCTTTGTGGGCTCGGATACTCGGTAGCTCGAATATATACTATTATTATTATTATATTGAACAAATACTCGATACGGGTGAACTTGTGGATTACAGAATTCTGAAAATGGTTAGAATGAACTGAAACCCGCATCTGTATACGCCGTAATATGCAGATACATCCGTTTACCCTGATTTCATGTGGATTAGTGAGCACAATGCCCATACCTGTTCCTTGTGTAATGTTGCTGTAAACGAGAACGTTGCTTGAGATATTAATGTATCATTAGTAGAGAATATCATCAGCAATTTCCTGTTGGTCAATGTCAACCCAGCCTTTCAAGTATCTAACGGAAATGTTTTCTGATATTATCACCGTACAGATAGCTATCGATGTGAACGATTTCGTTAGAAAACCCTTCTTCGCAAGCAGCCGCGTTTTGGCACAGTACTTATGGGTAGAACAATGAAGAACGAGCTACATGCCATCTTATCTATTTGGTTAACCATGTCAGACGCTGCGGAATACCTAATTACGTGCAGGTAGGTTGTTCCCGTGCTAGAGTGGCTAGGGTCGCAAGTTCGGATCCCTCACACTGCAGAAGAAATCTGCAGTGTCTTTTTGATCAGCCTGGCCGAGTTTAACATCCAGTATCCCTCTGGATGCTGCCGATTGCTCAACTCTGGGCAATAGCAAGGAATTTCCTCTTGTTGTTCTCGACAATTACTAACTGGCGGCACCATTCCTAGCGATGGGATTTCGTTTTAACGAAAGCTTACTTTGCAATCATGCGGAAAGTCAATCTACTCGTCCTTGTGTTGCCTTTATTTGGATAACCAATAGCAAGGAGAATTTTTAACCCTGCTGCTATCGCTTACACTGTGATATACACAGGTGAATACATAGATCCAGCCAAGAGAATTATTTTACTGAGATGCGGATTACTCGCAACAGCGTCATGTGTGTGTGATAGGTCGTTGAACCACTGTCTTGACTAGGTCACAATAATTCAAAATCATGGTTTCTCTACTTCATCGTCTTTCACACGTGTCGCGCATCCAGGGCCATTCCTGGACAACTAATGGTCAACTCGAGGTCGACTTTCCTCTCGTCATTTATTCTGTCTAACGGCAGCTGTCACTCCGTTGTTCGTAAACAACCAGCCCGCATTTATCAACCCAATCCCAACTGCCTTTCAGTCAAACAGGGAGGGTGAGGCCGAATCGTGGCACAGTGATGAGTAGCGTCCATCCACACACTCTCCATGGCTCGTCGGTGAATTGCAGCATGGTCGCAGTGAAACCAATGATTCATTATGGGTAAACGAGCTAAAGCTTTACATGTCCCACAGGATGGAAAGATGGATACCTCGGGAAACAAGATAGTGTCAGTTAAAGAGTTCAGGCATTGGTGGGCTTACCAAAAAATGAAATTGTGCGCCTTGCTCGTTTACTCCAACACCCAATAAATGTAAGAGTGTATTATTGAGAGGTTTTTTTAATTACTGGTAGGGTGGGGAAAACGTGAGTGGGGAGAATGTTCCAAGATTGGCACACACATGAGGTGAAACGAATCTCCGGTGACATTATAACCGGCCATACTGTATAGCCAGCTTTAAGTGGTGATTTCTCTCAGAGTGGCATTGTGTTTCAATTTTCGAAGATAGCGACAAGCATGGTTGGGATTTCTCAGGACCTGATGTATCTCAAATTTGGTCACTCAAGATGGAGTTCGTGCACGACCAAAGGACATAAGACTGATCAGGGCAATTTGAGTATAACTCTCCAAGTAAATAGCAAACGAGTATGCTATATAGTTACTTACTTGGTTGCGGTTTGGAAGAGTTCAGTAATCATGCTGCGGAGTGGCCTAAACGGAGCAGCTTGATTACACGACTCCTTGGAAAGTGTACACCAATCGCTCCCATCAATGCGCAGATATTGACAGTACGTCGGCCTTGGTTCATTAGGCAAGAAAAAACAAAGTATACTAGCTGTATACAATTACATTATGTTCTAATTATTAAAAACGAACGCGTGATGAGTTTTAATTTCAACAAGTCATTCTGGTTTCCCTTGTGGTAAACCTAAAATTGTGGAAAGTAACACCTCCGAACACCCGTATGCTTCCAGCTTATGGTACATTCACATTGAATAAAATGAATATGTTTCAATTGCTTTCTCTTGCGGGGTCTTTAAATCCGCCGTTACCATTTTTGCCCGAACATCGTCTTTTACATTGTCTACAAGATTACGCTGACAGATATCTTGTTCAATCAACTTCTAAGGTTACTGAGACACTTTACTCCATCCAACATTGAGTACAAAACGCGAAATATCGCGCACGATCCCCGATCTATTGTATTTGGACACATGATTCTACGTCAATTGAAACCAATTCTGAAGAAATATTTTTATGAAGACTTTTCTGTCTTGGATGAATACAAATCCTGAAGAGTTGGTTCAGCATTTTGGGATCGTTACTAGTTCGATCTATGACAGCGCATCCTTCTCATTGGTACCCAGTTATAAACTTAGTATTTGTCATGGTAACCCTTTGGTAAATTTACAGTTGATAATGTAAACTGCCGAAATTGCACCCATTCGGGTACATGAAGCTTCAACTGACTTGACTCTGCCTTGGTGTAAAAGTGGTCTTCCGAGTAAGAGCGGTTTTTAAACTAATCGTGAATCATAGGTTCTTCTATTTTTATTCGCAGATTGTACAAATAAATGGGATGATTGCGGACAGCGAAATGTACCTGGACAAATGCGTTCCAACTGAACGTGAATATTTTCTTAAACTGAACTCATTCCTTTCCGCTCTTGCTTTTTTCCGTATCGTGGCTGATGTCTGCCGTGATACAGGTTTTCCCTTGGCCCTCTGGTCTTTTCCTTCGTTCGCGTCGCCAAGACTGTCGTTCAGGTTGCCCGTATTTGTTGTGTGTGCTCTCATTCGGATGATTATCTCTCTATCCTCTAAATCGGGTTCGCATATTTCACATTAAAGCACGTGCAAGTTAACTATGCGCCATGTCCACGTACAAACACAACAGGACTAAGCGCCGTTATTCGACTACATGTGGATAGTGAAGTTTAAATCAGACACGCAATACGACCTAGATACAGGTTAGCTCAACAAGTGACGGATGACTAGCTACTTCACACAATAGAGCACCCAGAGACGACGGAGTGGCTGACACTACCAACATTTCTACGTAGACAATAATTGATTCTCAATGATCAAGTGACGTGGCGTTCCTAATTGGCATTCGGATTGGTCCGGAAAAATGTTTCGGAAAATGTTTCGAAACCAGCTAGACGGCCGGTTGTTTCAGTAGACCAGGGAATCCTTCTCTCGCTATTCAACCACACAACATGTTCAATACCTGAAATTACGCTTCAGGAGATGCTGAATTCTACCTGATTACTGCCTTACTGGTTAGCTCCAGATGCATAACTAGTTTGCAATTGGTATGGCATTCGTTTACAGTTTATACCTCTCTTCTTTTATCAGCTCAAACGTATCAATGTCACTCCATGTTCATTTTGTACTAGATCACAATTCCTTGCAATACTCACGCGCCTTCAGCTCCTTCCGTTTTGCTGACATTCGCACAAATAGTGGTTGCATAGATGATTATATTTCCGCATGTTCGTCCCCAGACTTCTCTCTATTAAACACATGAGCCTTTATTAATCACGTTACATACCGCGACAGAAATTGGGTGTTGCCTGCCCGAAAACACTACACTATTATGATGTGTTTCGGTGTTATTACATCTCATCAGATAGAGTTAGTAGGCATCGAACCTGGGACCATTGGGATGTTAGTTGTGACCGCTGCCCCTAAGCCACCGAGTCACGATGGTAAACGCTAGGCAAAACGGTTAATGTGGGTCGTTTTGAAGTATATTGAAATTGCGACACGCAATCTCACTGTTTCCCGCGATTCCCATGGCGGTGAACCTTGGTCTTCCGATCACGAAGACTGTAGCGGAAGCAGACAGAAAATGGGTGTACTTCAATTCTTTTCAGTAGACCTCAGTCCAGTCGAACACGGGGAGTGTGACCCATGTTGATATTTTAGTTGAAACCAGTTTCAGCCACTGCACTCGTCCACTGCCTACGGCTTTGTTTGCGTTATTCAAATAAGGTAATAAAACGCTGCGATTTGCTGCATGGACCTCACGGCTTTCTGACACACTCTTTTGTCTCTAGAACACCAAGGCTTGCGAATGACAGTTGCCTCGGAAATCCAGGAATTCACGAATCGGTTTCTTGGTAGAAGCGCTTTCTTTGTTAAGACCAGACTTCCCATCAATGCAAACTCTAACCAAATCAGATATAACGATGCTCCTCTGCAACATGTACTCCAATATCAGTGGTGTGCGTGCCCATCAATCCAGCTACCAAAGTTGTGTAATATGCAGCCTGATCACAACAAATGAACAATCTAGCTCCGGCGCAACACTTGCAGAATTAGTCGCGGAGATGATACTCAGCTTTGTTGACCTCAGATTGTCTTGAAAAACTACAACACCATGTCCATGCGCATCGAGGTTATGTATTTCATGTGTCTAGAGCCCTTGGAATTATTTGGTCTCATTGAAATTGTGTTGGATACCTAACATGGTGTTAGAATAAGTATCTACTACCACTGAATGTCGTAGTTCCTAAATTTGCCCGGCTTTCAACAGTCAGAAAACCGGAAGTAAAGGTTAATGTCTTTCAATTTCTATTGGTGTGCAGTCGACAGAGAGCTAGCCACAAGCGGAAAGCGAGGCTAAATCCCCTAGATCAGGCTCATTCACTTTCTTCCAAACGTCTAAATATCTATTGAGTAGTATGCAAACAGCATACAATACAGCGCGTTTGGACAGCGCATCACGTTATAAGACATTTGCTGATGTTAACGTGACGATTTCCAGTGATTATGCTGGGTGTTTTGATCAATTCGCGTGATGACACCCCACTGCTCGCAACTAATTGACTGTGCTACTCTGCCCAGTTGGCCCTCGGGTCTTGAGCTGTTCAACGTTGTCAACCGAGTCAACCGCCATCCTGATAGGCAACCAGAATGAATTTTTCACACATCGCTTTCCCGTCCTATCATCTACAAATCACTCGATAAACGTCATTTAGAAACACCAAGCATATGCACACTGCTAGATGACCTTAATTTTGATGAACGATGTGATGCACTTCTTCGATCAGGTTATCGGAAACCAGCACGGCTTCTCCTAACACAGTGACAACATGCGACACACACTGGGTGAGCGGTGTGAATGCAAGCATAGGCTTGACCTAGTCCTGACTCTTTAGACTCTGACAACCGTAGTGGTTTCTAATACTTCAACATCAATGCTGACTAGCGGCACTATGGCAGATTGCACTTTCGGTGAAGGCTGGAACAGACAGACACTTTTCAGTGTGTTGATGGTGAGCCCGAATTTGGCGGCTGTCGAAGCCAGAGCACTAGTCATATGCTGCAACTCATCCGCGCTGTGTGAAAAAAAACGCAGAGTCGTCAGCAAACAGTAACATACGGATGGCTGTCTCACAGAGAAGGTTTCTAGCACCGAAACGACAGATGTTTAGCAACCCACCTTCAGTACGGTGATCCACACTTACACCGTAAGCACAAGTGGCATCAAAAGCACAAGACACCATTGCATGAAGATACATATTAAACAGGGCAGGAGCTAAGACACAGCCTTGCTTCACACCAGTGACAACTGCAAAGTCATCCGAGGTCTCTCCACTCAGCTGCACCCTCGCTCGCATACCACTGTGCAGACATTCAATCAAAGTTATATAGTTACGCGGACAACCAAACTTACCAACACAAGTCACACTGGCTCGCGGTGCATTGGTGAAATCAACAAAAAGCGAGTACAATGTCTGGCGTCGTTCTCTGCACTTCATCTGCAACTGACGAGCCACAAACACCATATCTATGGTGTTGCGACCCGAGCAGAATCCACTGCTATTCCGCCACGTTCGGTTCCACAACCTGACTGACGAGGCGGTTGAGCAGGATACGGGCAACCAACTTACCCACACAATTTAGCAAGCTGATGCCACGATAACTCGTGCAGCATCATTTGCACCATATGCCCTTATACAATGGTAGCACAAGGACATCCTTCAAGTCAGGAGGCACCTTCTCCTCAATCCATACGCGCTGCACAAAGTGATACAGCGCAGTCAACAACGCGGATCCGCCGTGTATTAGGCGGGATCCCCTTGGCACCAGCACACTTGCTGTTTGGCAGATGAGCAAGTGCTCTCTGCGTCTCTTCCAGTGTAAGCGTGTCCGCCTGACTCGTCTTCACATCGTACTACTTAAGGACATTCAATGTAGGCCAGTCGATCTCCGAACGGTTGTTCAGGCGACAGTCAAAGCGAATTCGCCAGATCTGCCTTATGTTTGCAGTTTATGTGCACGTAGCACCTGAACTACCAGTGAGCACCGTCCTCCGTGGCTCCAACCTCGGTCCATACACCGTCTTCAAGGTGTCAAAGAATTCCTTGTGTTGGCGACGTTCGGTGTAGCATTCCGTCTGTTTCGACTTCGCCGTCCACCATGCATTTTTAATGCGACGGAGCTCTCGGGTCAGTCTCCGTCGAAGTTTGCGAAACTGACTATTCTTCCCCAAGTCACTGGGGTCTGCGACATGTGCAGCAAATGTTGCATTCTTCCCCGACACCAATGCGCTAATCGTCGCATTGTTGTCTTCCTACCAATCAGGCCGCTTACAGTTTGCGCGCCCGATGGTCTCCTCGGCAGCAGCTGTCCCCTGGTCGCGAATATGATGCCACAGTCGCGAACTGTGGCTATGCATTCCATGTTACACAGGCGTGCAGCCATCGCCCTCTCCAGCTCAGTACGTTGCGCCCCAGTACCGAGGGAGAGAATGTTAAATTTACGCCGATTCACGGCGGGAGTGCAATACATCGATTTCCGAAAATATATGTACAGTTTGATCCGCACCAATTTTTGATCAGTGTCACACGCAGCTCCACGCAGTAAACGTGTATTGCGCACTTCACGCATATCACGCTGACGTACGATGACATAGTCGAGCAGGTGAGCGTGACCACTCCGTGGGTGCCTCCAAGTTGCTATATCACTCGCAGTCAGTGCAAACCGAATGTTCGTGATCGTCAGGCCTCGAGTGGCACACAGTGAGAGCAGCGTGTCACCATTCTCATTCGTTGAACCAATGCCATGCGCACCGATAACATCTGTCCATGCTGATGCATCACGCCCAAAGCGAGCGTTGAAATCATCCAGCAGAAATAGTCCGTCGCCCTTCGGCACAAACCGTATCACGGAGGATATCTGAGTGTAGAATTGATCACGCGTGTCATCAGGATAACACATGCTTATAAAAGTAGCAAACTTATCACTTCCGAGTCGTAGGGGAACGGTCATCAGTCGCGCGCTGATTCCTGTTTGTTCACCCACCAGCTGGCCATGGAGGCGATCGGATATTGCAAATCCGATCCCATGTTCCCTTGATGCTAAGGTGGCTCTGCCCGCGAAGTAGGACATGTAGTCTGCACCTGCTGCATTTAACTTACCTTGTCCAGTCAGCCGCGTCTCGTTGAGCGTCGCAAATATCGATGCTGTAGCGCGCCAGTTCCATCGCGACGAGAGCAGTGCGTCGCTCGGTGCGCTGAATGGAGTTCCGGTCTAGTAGTGTGCGCACGTTCCAGCATCCCATGCTGAGTGCTTTGCGCGCTGGCATACGATTGCATTGGTTGGTAATGGCACGCGAGGTGGCGCTTGTGGTTCTAAGATTTGCTCGAGGTACTCCACCCGGAGTCTTTGCGTCAATAGCCTGACCCACAAGGCAGTGGGTGATTTGCTGGTTTACTTAAGGGATTCCGCCCCGAGCCTGTGGCTTAATAACCTGACGCACAACGCAGTGAGAAGCAGAACCAGCTCGAAAATGTGGTAACAGATTTGGATCTGCTTGATGGCCGTCACACACAACCTTTTAGGTACTGGAACGATTCATAGATGTTTTGCGGCCGCAATGGGATACGCACCTGCGACCACTGCCAGACGCAGGAGGGTTTTGTCAGGTTTGCACCAATTTGACCAGGGGCTGCTTGACTTGAGGAGAGCAGTAGCAAACAAGTGAGTACATGGAGGTGTCCTCCCACTGTCAGAGACAATGCGTGGAGCTCGTGCTCTACGCCAATCGAGCTGTGAGCTTATAACCGGTAGACCTGTGGTCTCACATGGGAAGAGGGCCATCGAGCATTTCCTAACCTCCGAAGAGCATAGCCTAGGATACTGGTAGGGCGCCCACACCTGACTGAAGAACGACTCGGGTCCTGAGCCAAAGCCTTCGATTAAATGTACATTCGAAAGGCAGCGGCTCTAGCACATGGTCAGTTCACTGATTTATGCGGATTGATGTCCTGGATATTAGCAGGGAAAAGGGCGTAACCCAACTCCCACCCAGCGGCCGCCACGAGGAGGCTTCCAGGACATGAGCCCATGGTACAACAGTAGCAGCAGTGGATATACGATCTGTCAGGATCTAGCCACCGCCAGACTCAGCGCATCATATGCTCTCCCGTCAACAGAGAAGACAGCATGCATCCTTACCCACTGTGTGCAAACACGACCATTCCTTATCGTACGAGCAAACCGCTGTAGCAAATTTTAGTCGAAATTATTAGACAGCTTGAGCATGATTGATCGAAAAACCAAGTTCCTCTGGCTGGGAAGCGAACGACCACCCCATCACTCGTGCTCATACGAACTCTCCAATTCTGTACCATAGATGCTGCAGCAGTTATCAATGAGTTGGATTTTTTCTGTCCCTTCATTTCGATCGTGTCTTTCTTCGTACATTTTGTTTACATCGACACAAATTCGATTGCCATTCTTAGAACTCGCACTCACTTCGTACTCAATTTTGGGTCATGTTGTTTCCATGTGTCTACGCTGTGATCCAATTTGTCTGCGGGTCGTATATTAGACTTACGAAGGCAATCGGACGCCTGATTCCCTCGTGTACATGGGGACAGTGTTCTTTGCGATTGTAACCTAGCAGTTATTTGTCTGTAATTTGATTGTTTCTGAGATACTGCGCTGCCTAAGAAACTGAAGCCTTTCTGCATATCTCAGACCACTACAGTGTTGCAGTGTGAGAAGTTGTAGTTCAAGCTTTCTCCGCACCTGAAATACGGTCAGTGGTCCAGTGTGCGAAAGTGTCACTCCGGTCAAGTATAGGTGGGCGCCTATGTTCCTATTCTCATAGCGAAGCAAAAAGATTACCCTTGGAACACACCACCGTAAGAATAAGTCTCAATAACAAGAGGAATAAAGTTGAAATACTGTAAGCAGGCTGGCATACGAACAAACAGTGAATGGAAGTATATGGGAATTTATGTGTTAACAGATAAAAAGAGTAGACCGAATCCAATCGTGTTTGCCACCAAAGATGTTCTAGAGCCAAAGGATTGTCCGACCCCAATTTCCTCATTTCGAAAATGCAAGCCTCTCATTCAAATGCATCATATGTTGCAGCGACGTCATCCAATCTAGTTTGTTATCGCATCAGCATGGAACTGTACCATGAGCTTTAGCAGTTCACAGCCCCGGTTATCAGCTCGCAGTGTGACAAGTGCCGAGCTGCAGGGAACAATAACCACCCCCTCTTCCGATCGCCCGACTCGCCCTCTGTGTTTCTATTGTGCTGAGGCTGGGGTATCCACAGATGACGAGCTTACGCCTCCCTATCCAACTCTATCAGATGCGGACACCTCGCGACGGCGGAGTGGACACAAATTCGATTCTCCGGTGGCAGCACCAAAGTGAAGAACGGATCAGCGTTCCACAGCCAAAGACATATGCGACTGTAGCGAGAAATGGCATACCAACAATTTCGCTCACTCTAAACACAGCTTTCCATAAAACAACGGTTAAAAGACGCAGAAGTCCAAAACAGCATTGAATCCTACTTCCTCCCAGCGGCGATTGGTTTTCGACAAAATGACGCAAATGGAAGATCTAATCAAGGCTAACCCAACACACTGAAGTCAGCTATACCCGATGGAAACAAGTCTCCCTCCCATGAGCGGTGTCTAATCATTGTAAATGCTCCAGAGTATGGTTGGGAGACACCGCCTGAAATACTACAAGATGATCAAGCATTTCTAGAGTACATAGTCTCTCTTCTCTTCGATAGTGGGTAAGAAAGGGTTAATTTTGTCTCTGCATTTCGCCTTGGAAGAAAGCGAGCAGATCCCACCAAATCCAGTCTTCTCATACTTGTCTGTCAGGATGAAGAAGAGTGCCGTCGTATCCTCAGACGGACCTCACATCTCAAGGGAGAAAAATTCTATGTTCTTAGCGATCTCTCCCCAGAAGATGGAGCAAAAATAAGGAACGCAGTTAACGAACTATGAGCCCGTAGAGCAAATGGCGAGACTAACTCCCACGTAGTGGATTTTCAGGTGATGCAGAAAATACGGATGTCCCGCTGGAAGCCACTCTTTGTCCTCCCCGGGACTTAAAAACAAGGATGAAGAATGGACTACAGGTGGCGCTTGAAAACATTTTCAGCCTCCAAATCTAATTGGATGAGGTACACGCCTTTACTTCAATACTGCTATCTGACCTGCTGGCCTTCGCTGAGTCCTGGCTCACTTCAGATATCTCCGATTCCGAGGTCTACATCTCAGAATACCAAACTTTCCATGCTGACCGCTCTAGAACAATGGCTGGTGGCGGCGTAGTCTTCTACTGGTCGAAGCTGCCACTCACGCTAATAGTTGCGCAGAGCTGCTTTGGTGCAGTATCAGTGATGGTTTCAAACTTTTTGTAGTTAGCGTTGGCTATAAAGCCCCATGAGCCTTGGCGTCTCTGTGCTAGACTGTATCAAATCGCATGGAAACCGCAGAGATTGTCTTATTGTGAGTGGCTTGAATGCCCCGGATGTCAACTGGGACTTACCACACTGCCGCCTTCCACCCGAGTCCTTTGGCGCTGGTCTCATTGAAACTGTCCTCAAAACAAATCTCTCCCAGCATATAACATTGCCCACTCGGCTTCTTCCCGGCCATACTCCACACACTCTTAACTTGTGCTCACTCCGTCTTTGTCTGATGTCATGGAATTGACCCTCTACAGCCCGTTGGTAAAAGTGACCATTTTACGATCTCCTTCTTATGGACTAAGCGCCTAGTTATTCGATCCCGGAGCGCACACTGTCGAAACTTTTGGCGAACCGACGCATCCAAGTTAAGGGTGGCAGCGAGTAGTTTGGACTGGAACGTTCCACAACACTTGGAACTCTATGCTGCTTGGAATGATCTATCCTACAAGTAGAAGCTACCCATTGAGGAGGCCGCCTCATTCCACAGTAACAGGCCTCTCTCTAAGGGTCCCTCTGGATCGACAGAGAACTCATAACTAACATGAAACAAGGAAGAAAACTATGGGACAAATTCAAAAGTTCCCGCTTAGACTCAGACTACCCTAAATACAAGGCCGTCAGGATCTTCTGCTCTCTGCAGAAACGTAAAAAGAGGCAACGCTATGAGCATAGCTTGGCTGAACTATCCATTTCTAGGCCAAAGAAACTATCCTCATACCTTAACAGATATTCCAAGGTCGGCTGTGGAATCCCTGCATTGTCTATGAATGAGCGAGGTATAATACTCTATGATGACGACGCCAAAGTTGACCTCTTGATTCTACAGTTCTCTCTGTGTACAAAAACGAGACAAACTGGCAAACAACCATGTACTCGTACATACCGTTCCTCTGGGACATATCGATGTGGATCCAAGTGCTACCTTGAAGTTACTACTAGATCTGAACTCAGGTTCCTCACCAGGCCCAAACAAGCTACACCCCTATTTTTTCAAGATGGTAGCAGAATGCATGTCCGCCCCACTTTGTCAAATTTTTCACGTCTCTCTTAAAGCTAGTCGACTACCTGTCGACTGGAAGACGGGTGTAATTATGCCGAAATAGTTGGCGGCATGCGGTTTCGGATTTGCCTGTCACTGTGGCCCATCACAAGACGCCTACGCCTTCAGAGGGACCATGGGCGGCTTGCACTTCGCTACCCACAGATCCAATCACACACCCCATATCCAGTGTAAACCTGAAGAAATAAGACCGGGAGGCATGTAGATGGGAGCCACGTTTCATCAACGGAGCCGGCCCACAGTCCTTCACAGGCAAACACAAGCACGCTGTGTGTGGGAATCAACCGCACACAAGGCGGTGTCTGGACCGTAGTCCGCTCCACACTGAGTGCATGAAACCACGCTTCAAGCCTAACACGGCCACAACGACCGTGCACCCCGTCCCCTCCAGCAACGATCAACTGTCTCCTGGAGCCAGTATGGACGAGGTAGTGGATAATAGACAGGTAGGCACCTTGTCAACATGCACATCAAGCGAAGACAGACCGGGGATACCAAACAACAGCCATTCACTTGAAATGGCATTAGCAAATAAAACATATCTGTTAAAGCATACGGCTATGCCGACATAACTCCTCACTAAATTAGCGTATGGAGTAAGTTGGTTAGCAACGAATCCGCATTTAGCGCAAAATGTCTCGACGTTACATAAAAAAAGCTACAAACGTAATAAAGTTAAAGAATATGTCAAAAATCAGCGAAAGAATCGTGGCAAGTTAATAGATTTTTCAGGTAGGCAGAACAAACCAAACAAAGTGGAATGAAATTTATCCAGCTTTAAAAGACCTAGTTTAATGGCAAATTGGTTTAGCCCAACTGCGCTGAAGAGGCATCATGCATGCAACATCAGCCTCAGCGTGGGGCACTTATGCAAGGGTGGAAACCGCCACGACCCTGAGAGCTATCTGCTGATTTGCTTGACATCGGTCGCCTGCAAGATCATGGAAAATCTCACTAAATGTGCCATCCATCTACACTGTGAAGAACTGAACATAACTTCGTCTATTCAGCATGGCTTCCGAATGGGACGCCCCTGCAAATCTAATCTGCGGGTCGCAAGAGAGCAGTGGGCCAAATCACAGGATGCTAGAAAACGTTTAGATATGATCTTCATCGACTTCAATAGGGCTTTTGACAGGGACTCTCTCATCAGGGACTATTCCCTAAGCTATGCGGAAGTGGCATAACATGGAACGTCATATTATGGATCAGTGACTTCTTGCAAGACCGGAACATACAAGTCGAGTTAGACGATATTCTTTCATTTCCAGTGCCCATGTCCAGTGGCGTACTATAAGGCTCCATCCTCTGACCGGAATTGTTCAAAATCCATATCAATGACCTACCAAGTATGCTACAAACGGACTGTCTGATCTATGCAGATGACCTCAAGCTACGATCGGAAGTGTTCAACATCGAAGACGCCGAACGATTACAGGAAACGCTTGATCTACTACACGCCTTGTCTATCAAGTGGGGACTGCCGGTCAACAAAGATAAGTGCTCTGGCCTTTCCATCGGTGCTGCTGATCTCCTGGGCATCTATCTCATTGGCAGGTACTTACTCAAGATTGTCACACAGGAAAAGGATCTGGGGACAGTTGTATCCTCTGCTCGAAAAACTACTCTTGACACAATAAAGAAAACTGCTGTGATGAACAGGATGTGGGGCGTCATAAGGGAATCATTCTCTAAAATGACGCCACAGATTTTAGGCTTCTCTTCACCTCCCACCTGCGTCCAATCCTTGAATTCGGACTTCCAGCCATAGCCCCTGCGTCGAAGCATGAAGCTGAAGTTCGAAAAATTCTGCCACTAGCGTCGAAATTTGTCCTTGGGCTACGCGAACCCTCCCATCCTGCCCGACTAGAGAGGAGGAAGTTTTTTCTCTTAGACTCTCGAAGACGTCGCAGAGACCTCATCTATACTAGATGTATCGTATGCGGTGAATTGGGGAACGAGCTGAAGTAGTTTTACAGCTAAGGCTTAGCAGTGCGACTCAAGGTCACAGCTGGAAGCTGTTTAAACCGGGGAGTTTCAAAGTCCGCTCAAATATTGCTCTCTTAAATCGAGTAATTAATTACTGGAATTGACTGTCGGACCCAATTGTCAGTCCGTAGTCAGAAGGGAATTTCAACCGTTTGCTAGAAATCTTCCCACTAAGTACTCCAGGATCCTGCGGGACTGGTACTACATCTTGAGCTATGCCACAGTTACTACGCTTGCAATCCTTGGAAGATCAGGAAGTGAAGAAACTGACACGAGACCTCCATTTTGCTCTCTACCACTCAGTGAACTCTAAGGACCATCCGGCTTCAGAATTGGAACAATCAGTGCTCTCCACACACCGTATTGGACTGGCTCGATTGTTCCTGCTAATTGCAATCCCTTTATATCGTCTTCCTACTTTGATCTCAAAAAATAGTATAGCGCACTTGTCCTGAATAAGCGGGGTTGTTCCAGGCCGTGATCTGATGCTAGCCTGAGATCCGTCCAATTTTCCCAGTTTAGCGTCAAAAATCTCAGTATATTTGTTAAGCACATCCTCCAAGCGCTGATTAATGGACATAAACTTCACTGTCTCTAGTATAGCCGGAAGGCGTTTAATCCAGTCGCGCCCCAGTAAGTTTGGACAACCATTCGCCACAACATATGCTTGCAACTTCCGCTTTTCCATATGAGAATTAACATGAACCGTGCATTTTCCCAGGACTGGTATCGGCTGCCCGGTGTACGTGCGCAAAGTCGATTCACAGGAGCATAACTTGGGTAACTTGATTATTGTAACTCATGCACCGGTATCGACTTCCCCTTTTACTAACTGGCCTTCAATTTCTAATTACACAGTGTAGGGTGAGTAAATGCTACAGATGCTGGACGTTGCGTTGCAAATCGTGTCTAGCTGGTCATCCTCGTCTGAAGGCTGGACGATCTTCATGGGCTTCTTGGGAAACCATGATGTCGCAGCCACGCCAGCTTTAGATCAACAAATGCGGGCTTTGTGTCATAATTTTCCACCTTGGAGGCAGATACTCTGTTTAGGACAACATTCCTCGACCGATAAGTGCTGATTTCCCCTTCGGTAACAGGTAAAAGACAATTCATACCGTATCGGGGTAACACTCTTTTGTTCGATTACTTGAATTGTATCTGTATGAGGTTGTAGAGCACAAGCTGCTAACCTTTTATGGAGATTCTCCAGCTGCTGAACAATATTACAGGCCTGCTCTTAGCTCATCATCGTCTTCCGACAACAGCCTTCCACGGGCCTGTTCTTTACGGATACCTAATATCAAGCATTGTAAAGCCCATCCTTCTTCGAACTTCATGGCTGGGATTTCACCATACTGACACTCGGATGTGGTTTGCTGAATTCGCGCAATGCAATCAATGTTCTTATCATCAGCTTTTTGACACAAGTTTGAGAAACAATACAGCGCAGTGTATGTGTTCAATCCTGAACCCTATAACCCGCTGAGAACTTCTATCGCCCTGTTGCCTGTCGCCATCTCACCGACATGGACGGCATAAAAGGTCTTTGGTCTTCCTCTCCCAGAAACTGTCTCAGTAATTTAATTTTTTTTGGCTCTCTGCGAGTACCGTGTTTGGTTACGACGGGTAGTAGCTCCAAAAGCCCAAAAAGGTGAGCTTCCAGCGGTTCCAGGTAGCCGGTGCTGGTTTGTCAGAAGGAATATTCCAAAGTAGTGTGGGAAGGTGCAACATCGCGGTAGTTGAACCTCATCACCAGGATGGTAAGTATAGTCCTTAGCCGATAGATGGAATTGAACGCGCACGTGTGGTATGGAACCGTTTAATAAAAGCTTCCTATGCGTTACAGTGGATAGAAAAGCCGTAACGAAAACCAATGAAAAAAGAAAAGTAAGGCAAGATCATTTTCAACCAATCATGTGAGCGTAAGTCTTCACGATCACTGCTCAAGTGCATACTTGGCAGTTATACACTTCCGTCAGAATAAGGAAAAGTATGTTTGGTAAATCGTGCTTAACGGATAGTTCTACAGAAATGATCCATCTACTGAGTCAAATCGACTCACGGATACAGTAGCTGACGAGTGTAAACCTCGTAAACCTGGCAGGATTTGCGTCCGCAGCCCGAAAGCGGGTGGAGCAGAAAAGTGCAGCGTAAATAATTGTAGTTAATATGATGTGCACTTCAATATAGTTATACAGACACCTGCCCATATTTTTGGTGGGATTGGCTTACCATATTGTTAAATTGTCCGAAGTCGTCATTCGAAGTGTAAAAGCTGTATCAAGCGGTGCAAGCGGTTAGTTTGCCATCAGTCCTACTTCTGACTAGCGATAATATGGGGGCAGGATTGATGCTATTTGAAATGTTATCTCACAGCTCATGCTCTAGGAGAAAAGGTTCCAGCGATTTTCCAACCTTCGGCACTACTTGTTTAACAGTACCGCGTGAGTCAATATGTCTGTGCAGCTGCGACAAACAGACAGACTGGACTTTTAGAATCCTGGCACTTCATAGAAAGTGTATTGTGCTGTCTAAGATGCTGCTGATGGCGCAAATCCATAACCTTCTTTTCGTCATGTTCGATACAGTTTCAAGTGCACTTAAACGGCGCTTCCGCCTTGGTTCCGCTCTTTCTAGATGGTGCCGCCCACACGAAGACCCAAGTAGGCTTCGAGCGTTTTTAGATTGATAGTTGGGTCAGAGTGTTTAGATGTTTTAAACAAGCGGCCTCAATGTCGATCCGATTTGCATGATAATATCGGCCGATTTTTCACGACCAAGCTGAAGATATTCTGGGGTCCCACTTGATGATAACATGCAGCAGAAGTCAGCTATAAATAGGGTATTCCTCAGCACTGTGATAATACATACAGAACAATCGCCCTTGGCCAGTTTGCAACTCACAAGCCCTATCGAGGTTGTACTGCATTGTGGTGTGATCGGCTACTGTCACAATGGCCCGTCACACCCCCAGTTTGTCGACGTAGAGTCGAATATTTGAGATTATAATACCCGCGAGATTTTTGAACCCTGCAGTACCACACGCTGAGTACCAAATCTGTATGTAGGGACAGCACCAGATAACGTATTTAAGTTGTTACTTATTTGGAAATGTTAGAGAGGCGGCATCTTTTCTACTTCATCAGCGCCAGATACAGACCTGGTAAAAACCATCAGGATGTTGACGGTGCTTCAGTGTACCCGGTAAACTCATTAGTGATGCGTCAAATGAACAGAATACCCCCAAACAAAACACTCTACGTGTGGTGCTATTGCCTTATGATCAAGAACTGCCTACGTGCCGGAAAAACAGATGCCAGACCGTAATATCCAAGTTTACCAAAGTTGGCGTTTTATAAACCAGAGTAGTGATTCCATGTGTCGTGTTGAGAATCAATTCACTCGAATCAATACCGAACCCAGTACTGATTCCCACAACCTAATCACCTGTCAATTTCCGGTGCTTTCACGTCTATTCTTTGTAGCTAGTAGCATACTACTCACTTCCACAACGTGAGTAAAAACAGCAAGTGGGGTGTAGGATCCACCCGGTGGTCAATGCTCTTCAGGAATAGTAGTGACTGCGGAAGCGTCTCTAATATTTCCTTCAGCCACTCGATTGGTGAAATCCATAATTTAAGACTGTTGTTACCAACACCAACTCATTAGCGATTTACATTTGTCGCACGACTGCCTTGTAGATCAGGTTTGCAATGGATGAGGCTCTGTATGAGGTTCCTTGAATTGACCTCTCTCAGCCCAAGAAGCCTGAAAGCACCATGTTCACATATCGAATGGATGCAGCTTGTTACACTGAGGTTAAGACTACACTTCTTCCCTTGGCGGGCAAGCTGACGATCCCGAGTATTTTCGCAACAGCACACCTGGATCCGGCTACTGCATCCCAATGTTACTCCCTCAGTCTGACAGTTTCCTGGTCTCCAAAACATGCTATTTCTTCTGAACATTCAATGGTGGACCTGCTGCGAAGGTGCATGCACTAGGTCACAGGTTCTTTTAACTTTACTTTCATTCATGCATTGTGATAATCTGTTTTTGGGCCCAGTTGTAAAACTGTAACAATAACATACTTAGTATATTTCAACTGCTACTGAGCTTAGTCACCGATACCATCTGCATAGTGACCGTCGAAATTTCAGAGACAATGTGGCCAGAACGTCGTCGGAATTATCGCCAACGACTAGGATTGGCAAATGACTACGATTGCTCGAGGTTGGACTGCCGGTAAACGGCTGATCTAAGATGGCAAGAAGAATGAGCAGCTACTTCATGGCACACAGAAGTGCGATTCACCCCTATTTTACTAGATGTTAAACGATATCTTGTCAGCCAATTTGGATCGCAAAGCGATGACAGAAAAAGGAAGCACCGGTCTTGCACTGCATTAACACAGAAGCTTCCTTTCGTCTTGTGATCTGTAAAAATACAGTCCACTTTGTGTTAAATCGATTTTGATGGAAGCAAAACAGTTGTTCTGTTTACACAGGCCCACACTAAAATCTGCTTTTAAACACCGCGTTTTCCACTAAATCCCCATAGAGGGTGGCTAGTACGCCACATGGAATGTCAAAGATATGTGACCGACGTGCCTTGGCTGACCTTGTTTTCCAGTTACGGTGTTGCGTTCTAAATAAACAAAGTAGTTTATTGTGTTTCCAACCGTGCAACATGTGACACTATTTCACGACCACTTCTCTCCCCAGTATAGGTCTCACAACCCCGATGTTCAGTTGTTGTGGATTTCTCCGAGCTGGGCAACTTGATTGCAAACGTTT